>CAUYRH010176996.1:0-16538 GCA_963574655.1 Perodicticus potto | reverse complement strand
GTGGCGGGCGCCTGTAGTCCCAGCTACTTGGGAGGCGGAGGCAGGAGACTCGCTTGAACCCAGGAATTGGAGGTTGCTGTGAGCTGTGATGCCACGGCACTCTATCCAGGGTGACAGCTTGAGGCTCTGTCTCAAAAAAAAAGAGAGAGTATAAGTGAACTCATTGTATAATGCTGAAGTCAGGAGTTTTAATGTGCCTGTCACCAGGATAGTATCCGATGGTAAGTTTTTCTTTGCTTTTTTTTTTTGGGGGGGGGGGGGCCCGTCTCATTATGTCACCCTCGGTAGAGGGCCATGGGGTCACAGCTCACAGCTCAAACTCTTGGGCTTAAGTAATTCTTTTGCCTCAGCCTCCATGTAGCTGGGACTACAGGTACCCGCCACAATGCCCGGCTATTTTTTTTGTTGCCATTGTCATTGGTTAGCTGGCCCAGGCCGGGTTCAAACCCACTACCCACGGCGCATGTGGCCAGCACCATAACCACGTGCTATGGGTGCCAAGCCTGATGGTAAGTTTTTATCCCTTATCCCCTTCCTATCCCCCCTCCTCCTTGGTTTCCAGTGTCCTTTCCAGCTCTTTGTGCCTATGTATACCCCTTGTTTACCTCCCAGTTATTAGTGAAAATATCTGGTATGTGTTTGCTCATTCCTGAGAGGATAATGGTCTCCAGTTCCATCCAAGTTGCTGTGAAAGACACGATTTAATTCCTTTTCACGGCTGAGTAGTACTCCATGAGGGACATACATTTACATATCCATACACACATATACACAAACCACAATATCTTTACCCACTCATCTATTTTTTTGAGACAGAGCCTCAAGTTGTCACCCTGGATAGAGTGCTGTGGCATCAGAGCTCACAGCAACCTCCAATTCCTGGGCTCAAGTGAGTCTTTTGCCTCTGCCTCCCAAGTAGCTGGGACTATAGGCGCCACCCACCACAATGCCTGGCCATTTTTTGGTTGCCGCCGTCATTGTTGTTTGGCAGGCCGGGGCTGGATTCGAACCCGCCAGCTCAGGTGCACCTGGCTGGCGCCTTAGCCCGTTGAGCCACAGGCGCCCAGCCCCCACTCATTTATTGATAGGCATTTAGGTTGATTCGGTCTTTGTAGGTGTGAATTGTGCTGGGATAAATATTTCAGTGCAAGTGTATTTTTGATGAAATGACTTCTTTTCCTTTGGGTAGATACCCGATAGTGAAATTGCTGGGTCAGACAGTAGGTTGACTTTTAGTTCTTTGAGAAATTTCTGTACTGTACTCCATAGAGGTTTTACTAATTTGCAGTTCTACCAACATTGTATAAGCATGCCTTTCTCTCTACATCCATGGCCAGCATCTATTACTTTTTGCCTTTTTGATAATGGCATTCTGACAGGGGTAAAATAGTATCTCATAGTGGCTTTAATTTGTATTGCCCTGATGATTACTGATGCTGAACATTTTTTCAGGGTTTTTTTTTTTTTTGCCGTATGTCTATCTTCTTTTGAAAAATTTCTGTTCACATCTTTTGCCCACTTTTTTTTTTTTTTTTTGAGACAGAGTTTTTCTGTGTCACATGGGCTAGAGTGTGATGGCATCATCATAGCTAACTGCAACCTTAAACTCCCAGGCTCAGGTGGTTCTTCTGCCTTAGCCTCCTCAGTGCCTGGGATTATAGGAGCGTACCACCTCATCTGGCTAATTCTTCTCTTTTTGTAGAGATGGAGTCTCAGTGTTGTTCAGGCTGGTCTTGAACTCCTGGCCTCCCCAAACGCGGTTCCAGGTGTGTGCAACTGCTTCAGCACTCTTGCCCATTTTTTGATGGGGTTGTTTTTTTCTTGCTGATTTATTTTGTGCTCTTTGTAGATTCTGGATTTGTCAGATGTATCACTTGTAATATTTTCTCCCATTCTGTAGGTTGTCTATTCACTTCGATTATAATTTCCTTTGTTTTGCAGAAGCTTTATAAGTCCCATTGATTTATTTCTGTTGTTGGTGTATTTGCGTTTGTGGTCTCAGTTATAAATTCTGTGCGTGGGCCTATGTCTAGAAGTTTTTCCCGTGTTTTCTTCTAGAATTTTAATGGTTTCATGACTTACCTTTAGTCTGTAATCCATGTTGAATTTTTATATGGAGAGAAAGAGAGAGGGATCCTGTTTCCTCCTTCTGAATGTGGCTATATAGTTTTCTCAATATCATTTGTTGACTAGGGCATCCTTTCCTCAGTTGTCTACTTTGTCAGAGATCAGTTGTTTTGTAGCTATATGGTTTTATTTCTGGGTTCTGTATTCTATCCCATTGGTCTGTGTCTCCACTTTTATACCAGTACCATGATGTTTTAGTTACTATAACCTTGTGTATAATTTGAACTAGGTAATATGATGCCTCCAGATTTATTCTTTTTGGTTAAGATTGCTTTGACTATTTGGGCTCTTTTTTCGGTTACAAATGAAGTGTAAGGTTATTTTTTTCTAGATCCTTGAAATGTAATGTTGATATTTGGAGAATTGAATCTATAAATCATTTGGGGCAGTATGGACATTTTAATGATGTTGATTCTACTAATCTGTGGGATGTTTTTCCATTTGTTTGTGTGATCTATAATTTCTTTCATCAATGTTTTGTAGTGCTCCTTGTAGAGATCTTTCACTTCCTTGGTTAGGTACATGCCTAAAGTATTTTATTTTTGTAGTTATTATAAGTGGTATTGAATCCTTGATTTCACTATTATTAATATATGAAAGTGCTATTGATTTGTGTATATTGCTTTTGTAACCTGAGCCTTTGCTGAACTACTTTATCAATTCTGGAAATATTTTCTTGGAATATTTAGGGTTTTTGAGATGCAAGATCATATCATCAACAAATAGGTATAGTTTGATTTCCTCTTTCCTGATCTGGATGCCCTTTGTTTCTTTCTCTTGCCTGAGTACTCTGGGTGGGACTTCCAGTACTATGGTGAATAGAAGTGGTAACAGTGGGCTGCCTTTGTCTTTTTCCCGTTCTTAGGGGAAATGCTTTCACCTTTTTCCCATTCAGTATGATGTTACCCATGGGTTTGTTGTATACGGCTTTTATAATTTTAAGATAAGTTCCTTCTGTACCTAGTTTGTTGAGGGTTGTTACTATCATAAAAGGGTTCTGGGTTTTTTTGAACGCTTTTTCTGCCTCTGTTGGTCTTTGTTTTTGTGGTGAATCACATTTATTAATTTGTGTACGTTGAATAATCCTTGCATCCCTTAGATGAAACCACCTTGATGGTGGTGAATTCTCTTGATGTGCTATTGAATTCGGCTGGCTATAATGGCATTTTGTAGAAGATTTTTTGTTCATAAGGGATATTGGTCTGTAGTTTTTTGTTTGTTTTTTGTTACTGTGTCCTTTCTTGGATTTGGTATCAAGGTGATAGTGACTTCATAAAATTGATTAGGATTCTCTCTTTCTCGATGTTATAGAATAATTTTTGTAGGATAGGTACCAGTACCTTGTAGGTCTTGGTAGAATTTGGCTGAGAATCACGGTCTAGGACTTGTGGTTGTTGTTCTTGTCGGAAATTTTTTTATTTTTGCCTCAGTCTTACTGCTAATTATTTGGTCTATTCAGGATTTCTGTTTCTCCCTGATTCAGTTTTGAGAGATTGTGTGTTTCTAGGAATTTATCCATTTTCTCTAGGTTTTCTAGTTTGTGTACATACTGGTTTTTGTATATCGTATTCATACGTGGTATTTTGTATTTCTGTGGTATCAGTTGTAAGGTGTCTTTTTTTTTTCTAATTGAACTTATTTGAGTCCTTTCAGTTTGGTTTCTGGTAAATCTGGCTAAGTGAGCCATCAATTTTGTTCTGTTTGAAGAACCAACTCTTTGTTTCATTGATCTGTCATTATTTTTTGGTTTCCATTTTGTTTAGTTCTTTGAGCTTTGTTATTTCTTCTGCTGGTTTTGGGTTTGGTTCTTTTTCTGGTTTCTTGAAATGTGACGTTAGGTTGTTAATGTGTGATCTTTTTGATGTAAGCATTTAAGGCTATAAACTTTCCCTTAGCACTGCTTTTTCTGTATCCCACAGATTCTTGAAAGCTGGAGTTCTCTTTGTCATTCACTTCAAAGAATCTTTTGATTTCCATCTTAATTTCGTAATTGACCCAAGGATCATTCAGCGGCAGGTTGTTTGATTTCCATGACCTTTTGTGGATTTGAGAGGTTCCCTTGGAATTGATTTCTAGTTTTATTTCACTAGAATAAAACTAGTGGTCTGAAAAAGTCCATGGTATGATTTAGATTTTTCTGAATTTGCTAATTGTTTTGTGGCCTATAACATGATTGATCTTGGAAAATGTCCCTTGTGCTGGTGAGAGGAGTGTATATTATGTAGTTTTGGAGTAGAATGTTCCGTAAATAGTCTATTAGGTTTAATTGTTCTGGAGTGTCGATTTAAGTCCAGTGTTTCTTTGTTAATTTTCTGCCTTGATGATGAAATATAGTTCTGAATTTCTTTCTTTCTTTCTTTTTTTTTTTTTTTTTGTAGAGACAGAGTCTCACTTTATTGTCCTCAGTAGAGTGCCGTGGCGTCACACAGCTCACAGCAACCTCCAACTCCTGGGCTTAAGAGATTCTCTTGTCTTGCCTCAGCCTTCCAGGTAGTTGGGACTACAGGCACCCACCACAATGCCCACTATTTTTTGTTGCAGTTTGGCCGGGGCGGGGCCTGAACCCGCCACCCTCGATATGTGGGGCTGGCGCCCTACCCACTGAGCCACAGGCGCCGCCCAAGTTTCTTTTTTTTTAGAGACAGAGTTTCACTTTGTTGCCCTCAGTAGAGTGCTGTGGCATCACAGTTCACAGCAACCTCCAGCTCTTGGGCTTAGGCGAGTCTCTTGCCTCAGCCTCTCGAGTAGCTGGGACTACAGGTGCCTGCCACAATGCCCGGCTATTTTTTTGTTGCAGTTTGGTTGGGGCTGGTTTCAAACCCGCCACCCTCAGTATATGGGGCCAGTGCCCTACTCACTGAGCCACAGGTGCCGCCCTGTTTCTTATAAGAAGTGATTTGGGAATTGAGTTTGGATGTGAATTAAATCCTTCCTCAGAAGACTTCAGTGGTTCATAATTTTAAAAGCTCCTTCAGATCTGGAGAAAGTAAAGAGATTGAGGGATAGCAGGTATGTTCAGGAATTTGGTTTCTAGAAAGCCCCTTCCCTTTTCTCACATGTAATTATATTTTATATGTTTGACCAACTGCTGGATGACTGGTCTTCATCTTTTTGAGTATCAAATTTAACTCCTAACAGGTGTAGCCCAACTTAATGCCAGACTGCTAGTTTTTATTATGAGAGCTACTCAGTTTGGCTTGGATTTCATTCTCATTTGCAGAGTTCTGGTGCATGTAGTCGTTGTGAATCCAATCTAATAGCATTACATTCTGTGTGATAACCTCCTCTAAGGTTATTTTGCTGAAAACTCAGTACTACACCCATTTTCTCTTTCTAGAAGAACTACATATTGCCCTATATTGCACAAAAAATGTCTGTTAGTGTGAATTGACTTCTCTGAAATGTTCATTTCACCCTACAAACTCAGATGAATCCAGTCTCATTGGAGAGTGGACTTCTTTGAGTTATTAGATATTGAATAACATTTCAGTTTTAATTTTTTTAAAAAAGTATGCTTGTTACTGAAATATCAAGAAATGATGGTTAAATTTTTAATTCAAAAGATCTTGTAATCCCTTCTTACGATATTGTTAGTATCTGTTGTATCCCTACTTTTATGAGAGGATAAGTGGATTTCTAAACTTTTTGGTTATATAGAACTTAGACAAAATTTTTATGAGAGGGTAAGTGGATTTCTAAACTTTTTGGTTATATAGAACTTAGACAAAATTTTTATTTATTGCTAATTTTCCCTTAAACCAAGTTTGCAAAGTGGCAAATTCATGTGAGGTGTCCATTAAGATTCCATCATCAGTTTTTCATCAATGCCTGGGTAAGCAGACACAAAGAAAAGAAGAAACTAGTTTTTAATGATATAAACAGAAGACTATCTCGAGCTCTTAACCTTAGAAAATCAACCCCTCGCTTTGAATAATTAATTAGAATTGTTACTATGGAGAAATTTCAGTTCACATAATTTCTGTCCAGGGAGACATTCACCCTCTGCTGGGTCAAGGCCAAAATGTCTTTCTCATTAGTTTTCTGAAAGCTGGGTTTTTTAAAAAACAAAACAAAAACCTTTTTTCAATTTTGGCTCATCTGACACCAATCCTAGGAACTTTGTTATCTGCATCTTTAGAAACTTTTGTAATTTCCAGCATAAAGTTAGATCCTAGGCTGTGTGTTAGGCTAAAGCTGCCAACGAGTGGGTGATTTTCTCAGGCCCAGGCTCCCTAAGCCAAAACTCCCTAGTCAGGACCAGTCTTGGAAAACAGCCTACCATCGTCTTTGACCAGTGCCAGGCCCATGTGAATGTGAAATAACAATGTATTAATGATCTTCAGCACCCCTGCCATTCAGATTGGCCAGACAAGAACATAGTTTGTGTTTGAAACTTCTCTAGTTTCAGAGCATATGATTTTGGGTTTATTTCTCCCTTTTGTCTTTAAAAGCAATGGCTGCTTTTTCTGAATCATTTCTTCATAATAATTCCCACACTACAGCTTTTTCACTAATATAAACCAACTTGAAAGAGCAGTGGGAACATTTCTCATAAAACATCTGTATGGTGTGTGCCTTTTTTGCGCTTAACTAGATCCTGGTTGTAGTAGGGTAGGAACAAAGCAGATGGAATTTTAAATCCTGATGAAGTTATTTCACAAGATGATTGGAGGGGGAAAAAATGGGGAAAATACTTGGAAATTTGACCACTCATATGTTGCCTTCTGTGCCAACTCTCATTATATAAGTAAATCATAGCTAAGTTTCTCTATAAATTGAAGCTGGCTATTTGAGACTGCTCTGAAACTTGGGTAATAATACTCCTGCAATATGGAAAAATTTTGCTGTACTGTTTCCAATTAAAAACAAAGACACAAGAAAATTCATTTTTATGTGCCTTAAGTTGTAATCATAGAAATTAAGGAAATATTTACATCTAAAGCATTGAGTTCTGCTTTTCATATCCTTTGTAGATTTTTTTTTCCTGACAACCTTTTCCTATACTTTTATGTTGTACCTGTTTTGAGAATTTTGAAAACATAACTGAGTTAAATTTAGTATTCTTCAAAAGAAACCAAATACTTTTCAGAAGTATTAAAAAGATACTCTATTTTAACTATCCCTAAAAGACTATGTCAAACGTATCTATTTTAAGCTATTGGTAAAATTTTAGAGGGTATATACATGTATATAAGGATATTTGAAGTGTTAATATACAGTGAGATTTAAACTGTTGAAAACATTGAGCTCTAAAGATAATTAGCAAAAATTTTTTTCACTATTTTTTTTTTTTTTTAATCTAGGAAATGCTTATAGCTGGCAAAAAAGTGTTTTCTGGAAGCTCTAGAGGCATATTGGAGAATACAATATTGAAAACTTAAGTTTTTCAGAAAGCACATTCACCTTGTTTCTGCTTTTCCATCAGTGCAAATGAGTGCTGTATTTCTCTTGACCTTGAGTTAGGTCTAAGGGAGCAAAAATCAATATTAACCTGTAAAGTGGGGAGGGCCAGATGAGGGCTTCTGTTTTTTTGTCTTCCTGCTTTAGGTTAGGGCCTTGATCTAAAACAAACAGATGAGGTGCTGTGTTTATTTAGAGGCTCTCCAGAGAGGACTACAACATTTACCACATGTTTTGCTATTTTAAGTGACCTTTACTATCAGAAAATGTTCTTGTTACTATTATTAAACTGTTACTTAGTCTAAAACTTAAGTAATTACTGCACTCTGAGAGTTTTCTGATATCAAATCTGGACCTAGTGAGAGCTTAGAGTGGAAATAGGATTAAATGTCTTTTCTGTACAACAACATTGTTTAGAAAAATGAATAAAAAAAAATTCCTCTTTTTAATAGTAACAAAACTTTAATGAGCAACCTAAGTAGAAATGCCCAAGCCTTATACCGAAGATGATAATACATCTTTACTGAAGGACTTGCAGGAATACTTGAATAAATGGGTAGAAATACTGTATACCTGAATAGGTTGATTTATTATTATTTTTTTTGAAACTGACTTGTTCCTCTGTAATTATCTATGCATTCCATTTAATCCCTAATGCAAGCCTAATTATTATTATTATTTTTTTCTGTAGCGACAGAGTCTCACTTTATCGCCCTTAATAGAGTGCTCTGGTGTCACACGGCTCACAGCAAACCTCCAACTCCTGGGCTTAGGCGATTCTCTTGCCTCAGCCTCAAGCCTAATTATTTTTAAAAAGATTTTATCTTTAGGGTAATTTTAGGTTCACAGCAAAATTGAACACTAGGTACAGAGATTTGCCCTCCCACGTGCACAACCTCCCCTATTACCAACATTCTCCGCCAGAGTGGTCCACTTGTTACAGTCAATGAACCTATATTGACACGTTATTATTACCCACAACTCCTGGTTTACATTGGGGTTCACTCTTGGTGTACATTTTATGGGTTTGGATGAATGTTTAATACATGCATTCATCATTATAGCTTTATGCAGAGTAGTGTCATTGCCTTAAAAATGCTGCCATTTTTTAAAAAACACAACATAGAATTAACTTAACCATTCATTTGAAAGAGAAAATTATTAAGGGAAGTCAAAGAAAATTGGAAAATGTGGGTCACATACTTTGAAGTAGTTGAGTCTGCTTCACATGCCTGGGTTCCAGCCGTGGGAGAGGCTGGAAGAGTGTTTGGACTTCTTAGCTTCTACAGGGCAGCACGCGAGGTGTCAATGATTCTTTAGCCATAGACATTGGATGGGTTTCCTGCCCTTCAGAAACTAATGAAGCACAGATACTTAGTATAGCTCATTTCAATAGTGACCACTTACTGAATAGCAAATAAAGGGCTCAGCCAGTGTTTGTTTGTTTGTTTTTTTTAATTGGACTTTAAGAACTCAAACAATTTTGTCTAACATCTGTGATATAATTAAAGCTCAGAGTTGGTAGTGTTTTTTCCTTTGAATTCTGGAGATTTTGGCCTCTGGAAGCATTAGGTGGGCAAGGCCTTTTGCCCTCCTTAGAGAGGTCTGGTCTCTGACCCTCTCTGTCTCTTCTCCAGTCTTGAATTCATAATGTTTTGCCCTAACTCCTAGTTATTTGGTATTGGTGCCGAAGTAGGTTCAAGTTGAGGTGGAAAAGCAAAGTTCAGTGAACTTTATTTTTTGGGGGGGGGGCTGGGGCTGGGTTTGAACCCGCCACCTCCAGTATATGGGACCGAGGCCCTACTCCTTGAGCCACAGGTGCCCCCCCCCTTTTGTTAGAGACAGAGTCTTACTTTGTCACCCTCAGTAGGTGCCGTAGCATCACAACTCACAGCAACCTCCAACTCTGGGGGTTAGGCAATTCTCTTGCCTCAGCCTCCCAAGTAGCTGGGACCACAGGCACCCACCACAATGCACACCTATTTTTTTTTTTGGTTGTTGCAGTTCGGCTGAGTCCGGGTTTGAACCTGCCACCTTCGGTATATGGGGCCAGTGCCCTGCTCACTGAGCTACAGGTGCTGCGCAGTTCAGTGAACTCTTAATTGTGGTATGCCTCTATTAAAATATAGACTGATTAAGGAACAGTACCTTTATGTGCCAAAATAGCAACTTTTTATTAGTCTTTTCCCTTTCAGTTTAATTATTTGTGTCCTTTTTTCAGCAGGGGGCGCTTAGTTTGAAGCAACTTATTTAAAAAGCCATTTGACCTTTACCTTTCCATCATTAAAACCCAGGTGGTTGGCTGAATAAACTTGTAATGATGTTAATTAAGGCATTGGATAGTCTCTAAGCCTGTGTGTATACTGAATTAATCTGTAATCTCTGCATCTCATTCTTCACTTTAAATTTGTTGTAAAAGGAAGCTGTTTGCCTCTAAAGTTTAAAAGCCATTGATGTGATTGTTAAACTTGGTATTTTAAGCCATTCCAGGCTGAAGTCTGGCTTGCAGTGTTACCTTCTAAAAATGCCTCAGTACAAACGATGCTTTGTTTTATGCGGAAAATATGAAGCTGCTTTTGATTATTCTGTGCTGCCATTGCCCATTTTCTGTGGTTGTAGACTATTATTTAGGAATTTGGTGCAGTAAGTTGTCTTGCTGAGCTATGGATATTTGGTATCTTGTTGTTAACGGACTCCAAAAATGTTTCCCAAGCAACAAAACAAGCAGAAATAGTTTAACTTAAAGGTATTGTATTTCTCTTTATCAGGAGATTTAAACAAATTCTGTAAAATATTAGGGCACGATTTGAACATAGAATGGAACCAAGCTGGTTTTTCATAGGAGCAGGAATGCTGTTTGTTCCCTTTCATTTGATCAGTTCTTTTCATTGGTGTTTGTCTTTGTTCTTCCTCATGAGTGTCACAAAGTCAAGGAAAAATGCAGACTTTGCATTAGAGGACACGGGTTCAAATCCCAGCCTGCTCACCTTCCATTTAACTTGAACTTGAACCAATTTTCTTAACTTTGGTAAACCTCCTTAGGAGGGATGTTGTCAGTGTTGAATAGGAGAATCTTTTTGCAGAAGCACCTTAGCTTGTGATTTAGCTTCTGCTAAATACCCAATGTATTTTTTCTTTCTTGAGAAAACTGTATGGTACCTTAAAGAATAAACAAAATTGCTTTTAAAAGTTCTTGTTCTTTTCCAAAAGAAGAGAAAGCAGAACTGATCTCAGCAAATACTCTGGCATCTCCTTTGGGTACTATAGGCTCTTCTCCCATCTTTTATCTTTTCCCCAGTAACATGCACATAGGTGGTTATGATGGTTTGAGATCTTGCCTGGGGTCTTTGTAGATCGTAGAACTAGCTGATAACAGAGCCAGGAGCCTGGAAGCAAACTCAAGGTTAAGGACGGAAGAGAGCCATCTGCACACTGCTTTCTTCCTGATGATTGTGCCTTTGTCTCCCTTTCCGAAATCGAATAAATTGTGTTGATGTGTATTTTCTTTGTGAGCCCCTCTCCCACCACAGTAGATTTTCTGTATAACTCTAGATATATAGAAAACTTCTTTCCAAGTACTAGATGTTAAAAAATGTATATGTATATATTTATTCATTCACTTTGTCACCCTTGGTTGAGTGCCCAGTGCCTTCATAGCTTACAGCAACCTCAAACTCATGGGCTCAAGAAGTCCTCTTGCCTCAGCCTCCCAAGTAGCCGGGACTACAGGCACCCACCACAACGCTTGGCTAAAACTATTTTTATTTTTGACAGTAATCGTCAGGTTGCCAGCATGGTAAGGTTCTGGCAAGGGCCCTTTTCTACTTTGTGAATGGCTGCCCCCTCCCTGGGTTCCCATGTGGCTGGGAGGAAGAGACTGCAGACTCTGGCATCTCTTATGAAAGTGCTGATCTCATCATGAGGGCCCCACCCTCACAGTAACCATCTAGTGTGGCCCCGCCCTAATCTAATCATCCTATAAAGGCCCTATCTCCAAAATTCCTCACAGTGGGGAGTTAGGGCTTCAACATTAGGAGTTTTGAGGCGACACAATAGAACCATAGTATTTTATTCTAATTATGTATGTAATACTGTATTTCTTTCTTTTTTGGGAGACAGAGTCTCAAGCTGTCACCCTGTGTAGAGTGCGGTAGCTTCATAGCTCATGGCAACCTCAGACTCCTGAGCTTAAGTGATTCTCTTGACTCAATCTCTGAAGTAGCTGGGACTACAGGTGCCCACCACAATGCCTGGCTATTTTGTTGTTGTTGTTGCAGTTGTCATTGTTATTTTAGCTGGCTGAACATACCTAGAACATATATATACTTCTACCCACTGAGCCATGGAGGCCGCCCTGTATTTCATTGATTGTAAAACACACCATTATTTTCTGTACTGCTAAGGAAGAAAAAACTGCTGTCAGCTAAAGTGCCACAATATTTTATCAGTTAGAATGCTTGTCATAGTTAAGATTTCCTTTAAACTTCTTTAGAGAAGTAAGGGAATTCATCTTTGAACCATTATGTATATGCTTATTGTAGAAAATTTGGAAAATACTTACAAGGATAAAGAAAAAAACTTTAGTCTATGATAGTCTAAGACAGTCTATGTTTTTGCTTTACCATTTTAAAATATCATTAGTTTATGAAAAGTGCCTAATATTTTATTCTATCAGGATACTGTGGTTTTATTTGGGCCCATTTTGTTTCCATATTTTTCTACCATTATATGAATTTCTGATTATTTTAGTAGATTGTGTGTTTAGGCATGGGATTAATAGTGAAAGGAAATGAAAATGAACTTTTTATAAGCTCTTAGTGCTTCTTGCCAAATCGTTTTCCAGAAATGCTGAATTGGTCGCCACCTGTATAAGCAGCATGTGAGTATGCCTGTTGGCAAGATTCTTTATTTTTTATTATTTATTTATTTATTTATTTATTTTTAGATACAGAGTCTTTCTTTGTCACCCTCAGTAGAGTGCTGTGGCGTCACAGCTCACAGCAACCTCCAGCTCTTGGGCTTAGGCGATTCTCTTGCCCCAGCCTCCTGAGTAGCTGGGACTACAGGTGCTCGCTACAATGCCCGGCTGTTTTTTGTTGCAGTTTGACCAGGGCTGAGTTCGAACCCTCCACCCTGGGCATAAGGGGCTGGCGCCCTATTGACTGAGCCACAGTCACCGCCCTGTTTGCATGATTCTTACAAGTATTGGGTGTGTTGTGGAGTTTAATAATCGTCGCCAGTTTTGTAGGGTAAAACATGTATGTCATTGTTTTTAATCAGTGTTTCTTTGAGGTCAGTAAACCTCTTCAAGTATTTAGTGCTCATCTGTATTTCCTATTCAGTGATTTCCTTATCTTTTCAAGCCCTTGTCCATTTTTTCTGTTGGGGACATGAGAGGCTTGATAATCTGGGTTTTTCCTTTCCTCGTGTGGCTCTTGGTGTGTAGTAGGGGGCGTTTTATAGAAAGTCACTCAGGGAATTTGCATTGAAGTCACTAATGGTGAAATTGCCTATGTTAGGTGGATAAAAGTGTCTGAATATGCTAAATATCATATTTGCGCTGAGGCTAGAGTTCCACTATTCTGATTGGCTTTGTATTCAGTTTAACTTAATAGAGAAACCAAAAATAACTATAAAACCAACTAGAATGAGTCATCAAGTTGTCCAAATCCTCTGTGCATAGCCAAAAAGTCAAGATATGCTGGAAGCCTGACTCTGGCGAGTTCCTAACAGCAGACAGGGTCGGTTTCAGCAACATCTTCTTAGTAAATTGTCATATTTGTTTTTTTTTTTGAGACAAGAATCTCACTATGTCACCCTTGTTAGAGTGCTCTGGCGTCACAGCTCACAGCAACCTCCAACTCTTGGGCTTAAGTGATTCTCTTGCCTCAGCCTCCCAAGTAGCTGGGACTATAGGCACCTACCACAACACCTGGCTATTTTTTGTTGCAGTTGTCATTGTTGTTTAGCTGGCCTGGGTCGGGTTTGAACCTGCCAGCCTTGGTGTATGTGGCTAGCGCCCTACCCGCTGAGCTACAGGCACCACCAAAATTGTCATATTCTTAGCGGCACCTGTGGCTCAGTGAGTAGGGCGCTGGCCCCATATACCAAAGGTGGTGGGTTCAAACCTGGCCTCAGCTGAACTGCAAAGGCGCCTGTAGTCCCAGCTACTTGGGAGGCTGAGGCAAGAGAATCACCTAAGCCCAGGAATTGGAGGTTGCTATGAGCTGTGACACCACAGCACTCTACCGAGGGCGATAAAGCGAGACTCTGCCTCTACCAAAAAAAAAAGTCATATTCTTTAAGTGCAAACTTGTTTCCATGCCTGCATATTCTTGGACTATTATGTATATGGATTCTTTACCAAACGTAGATAAGGGAATTACATTTTCGAGTTTTAGATCTAGAATGATCTTACAAATTTAGTTCAGTTTCTTCATATTTTGAGGAACATTTGGGAAAAGAGGCATTGAACAATTGCCCAAAGTCATATAGTTAGTTATAGTAGTAATGGGCTGAAAGTATAGGGTTTTTTCTTTACCCTCCCTTTCCCCCCTTTTTTGCTTTCTTTCTATAACTCAAGGAACAAATTATAGTTTTGATTGCAAATGAGTTGTTTGTACCACTGGCCACTCTGGCTGTCCTCCTTTTTTTTTTTTTAATCTCTTGGAAAACATAGGAAAACATCTCTATTTCTGAGATAGAGGATAGTAGATTTTCTTTCTTTATAATTCCTCTCTTCGGGGATGCTTATTTTGATTATTTTTTTCTTTTTCCCAGAAGAATTGTTTCTGAGATTTTTACATGGTCTAAATCTAGACTCAGAGTCACTATGTAATATCAATAATTCTTTGTATCTTAAAGCTCTGTTTAGTATTCTTGCGACTGCTATAAATCCATCCTTTTCTTTTTAATTAAATCATGGTTGTGTACATAAACGAAATCATGGGGTACAATGTGCTAGTTTTATATACAGTTTGAAATATTTTCATCGAACTGGTTGACATACCTTTCATGGCATTTTCTTAGTTATTGTGTGCAGACATTTATATTCTACATTTAGTAAGTTTCACCTGTACCCTTCTAATCCATCCTTTTCTGAAAACATTTGTTTTGATAAAGTCGTTCAAACTCCATAAATGTAATAAATAGTTAAACATAGGGCAGCGCCTGTGGCTCAGTGAGTAGGGCGCTGGCCCCATATACCAAGGGTGGCGGGTTCAAACCCGGCCCTGGCCAAACTGCAACAAAAAATAGCCTGGCTGGTGGGTGTGTGGTCCCAGCCACTCGGGAGGCTGAGGCAAGAGAATCACCTAAGCCCAGGAGTTGGAGGTTGGAGGTTGCTGTGAGCTGTGACGCCACAGCACTGTACTGAAGGTGATAAAGTAAGACTCTGTCTCCACCAAAAAAATAAATAAATAAAAATAAATAAATAATTACGCATAGTGCCTAATTATAGAAAAGCTATATGATATTGAAAAAGAATAAAGAAAAAGAATAAACATCATCCATCATCTTATTTATTCTTTGCTTCCCTTTCACTCCCCAAAGGCAATTAATGTTAGTTTCTTTTTTTTTTTTTTTGAGACAGAGCCTCAAGCTGTCACCCTGGATAGAGTGCTGTGACATCACAGCTCACAGCAGCCCCCAATTCCTGGGCTCAAGCGAGTCTCCTGCCTCCGCCTCCCAAGTAGCTGGGACTACAGGCGCCCGCCACAACGCCCGGCCATTTTTTTGGGTTGCAGCCATCATTGTTGTTTGGCGGGTCCGGGCTGGATTTGAACCCGCCAGCTCAGGTGTACGTGGCTGGCGCCTTAGCCCATTGAGCCATAGGCGCCGAGCCTAATGTTAGTTTCTTATATGATCTTTCTAAATACTTGCCATGCATGTATGTGCGTATGTTGATATATCTATATATCTTCAGATCCTTCAGATCTCACATATTCTTTACCATGCTTTTTATTCTGTAAACAACTATATTGATGGAATGCGTTTTTAGGTATTTTTCATATTAGCAAATGCCAATATATAACTTCTAAAAAGTAGTTCAGGATTACATTGGTTGTGTATACTGTAATTTATTTCATTATTCCCCTGTTGATGGACACTTAAGTTGTATGTTTTTTGTTATTACATATCATTTCTAGAGTGAAACTCCCTGTGCATAACCGCCTATGCTTTCATAGAACAATGATAAGAAATACTATTGGGTAACAAGTTTGTTCACTTGTAATTAATTTGTCAAATTGTCCTTTGGAAAGTTGGTGTTAAATATAATTACTCCAGCAATATGTGAGCATACTTGTTTATTCAATCCTTACCAACCTAGATTAGGATCGGTCTGTTTCATCTTCACCAGTATGATAGGCAACAATTGTATGTTGTTATTAATAATGCAGTTCTTTTTTTTTTTTTTTTTTTAGTAAATCATAGCTGTGTACATTAATTTAATCATGGGTACAATGTGCTGGTTTTATATACAATTTGAAATGTTTTCATCAAACTGGTTAACATAGCCTTCATGGCATTTTCTTAGTTATTGTGTTAAGACATTTGTATTCTACACCTAGTAAATTTCACATGTACCCAATAATGCAATTCTTAATTCAAACACGCTTTTGTAGGTTTATTATTTATTTGAAACTATACTACCTGGGTTTGTATCCTTGCTCTACAGTTTAACCGCTGTGTGAATTTAGACAAATTACTTTTTTTTTTTTTTTAAGAGACAGAGTCTCACTCTGTCGCTCTGAGTAGAGTGTTGCGACGTCACAGCTCACAGCAACCACCAACTCTTGGACTTCGGCGATTCTCTTGCCTCAGCCTCCCGAGTAGCTGGGACTACAGGCGATTGCCACAATGCCTGGCTATTTTTTTTTTTTTTAAATACATGTATTTTATTATTCTTCATTACATTATTTCCCACCCCCCACCCGTCCGTGATAAGACAGAATTGATTTACAGAAAAGAATACAGAAAACACCAAAGCTCCTGGTAGTGGGAGAGATTTC
>CAUYRH010176988.1:0-12774 GCA_963574655.1 Perodicticus potto | reverse complement strand
TTTAGTTGTATTCAGCAGGAAGACTAGGGAAAAGTACGTCTATTTCATCAGCTGAAATGAAATGCATTTTAGAAGCTGAAATAAAATGCATTTTTAAAATGTAAAAATGACCCTGTTTTGCAGTATGGTACTGGCGATAGATTTGTGGAATTGAACAAATCCTAGGAGATAGGAAAACTCTCTTACTTTTCTTTTGGGTGACTTATAGGGACCATTTCTGGAGCTAATGATTCTTAAAAGGAAGAGGCTACAAGTTTTACATATTTAGACTATGTCTTAATAGATCTAATAAGAAATACAATCAACAAAAACATACCTGTTATTTTTCTTTCAAAGAAGCAAATTAAATAAATGTGAGATGACAGAAAGAGAAAAAGCCAGACATGTTAGGAAAAGATGACTATATTAGTGAAGTAATAAGAAAAATATGTGTAAGTAGTTAGACATTAAGGTTTGAACTGTTAATACAAATAGATATAATGGCCAGCTACTATTCTCAGAATGCTGAAATGAAGGAAATTTTATTCTTGTGAGGACAATGTGAATCTCAAAGAGGAGATGTAGAAAGTAACAGTGTAAATAACACGAAAGAAATAATAATAAAGCACATATATGAAAAATCCTATTCTCTAGAGTTTTTCCCCTTCTTTCCAACCTCATTCTGTCTGGAAATTCCATCTCTACAATTCCCTGCTACTATTGAAAGAGTATTTATAAAACTGATTCATGCAGAATTTCATGTTCTAGTTTGCTCACCAATTTAACAAGGGAGTAACTACACTCTGAAGGACAGAACTCTGAAATGAAGCATAATTAGGCGATCCTCTGGAAATCTAGGGTGATGGTAAAATCATTCAAGAATAATAAAGATGTGACAAGCAATGTAGAAAAAATCAACCATGCGAATATAAGTTGGAACAATCCTAGCAAACTAGTTCTCAGTCATCTGTTCAGTCTATTAAGTTAAAAGTAAGTTACATGTAGCAAAATATTGCATGGAGATGTAAAAATGTGCAATAGCTATGACTGATGTTATAAATTCCCTTGGATATTGTACTTTCCAGAGCAATCTTAAAAATAATCATTCATTTATTAAGCAAGTAAATTATTGAAATTATCTTCAATGTACTTTTATTATTAAGAATATTTTACCATAACCTTATTCATCCATGAGAATACTGTCCTAGACTTTGGGATTCAAATAAATTGAATACAAGCTCTTTCTACAAGGTGTTAGGCAGTAACTTAGGCTTCTTTTATTACTTTTTGTACAGGGGATGGAATATTCATTAAAAATAAGTATGCAGTAATTACCTTAACCAGAGTACTTTATATGCAAACATGATATCTTATAAAGTTAACTGTGCTAGAATGTATAAAAACATAATGAGGAATTCATCTATGAGGTGGACAATTCACTTCAGTAGGCAGTGACATGAGTGTAACAAAAATCTGGAAAGGGGCAACTTGTAGCGGAAAGAACATGGTAAATTTGGCAAAAATTCTAGCCCTGAAATGTTTTCATTTTAGGCATGTTTGCCTGAAATGAATTAGTCTTATACAGTTATGTAATTTCTTTAAGCCTGAGTCATTAGCCTAGCTTTGGAATCCTTAATCCTAATTGAACTAGGAATCTTTAAATTATATGTATTTGAGTCCCAGCAGAATCTACACCCACACAACTTACTATCCACCTTGGGAAAATAGTACCATTTAGCTTTTGTCACTAATATAAATAAACAATTCAAGAAAATTTCTTCTCAGGAAGGTAAAAGTTGCAAATAACTGTATTGCTTGTTTCAGAAAAACCTTCCACTTCCCAAAATAAGACATCTAAATGAACTAAATGAATCAGATATTCAACTTTTCAGGGGGCTGCATCAAATGACTCTTCTCCTCATTGTTTTTTGAAAACTTGCTTCAAAATCTCCACCTTGCTGTGCTCTCCAAATCTAAACTGATTGTTGTAGTATGGTCCTTATCCAGTACTAATCCAGCCCCTACCATGAAAGGTGCACCTGAAACCACACTTCCAGACCTCATAAATATTCCAACTTTACCCTCTGCCGTCTGACAAGCTACTGAGATTCTATCAAGATAATGCTTTTTCTCACCTTGGAGAGCAATAAAGTCAGCTTTGTCTTATCAGTTCATTTCAGTGGTATTTTCAGGACGCCAGCATTCTGCAAGTTCCTAGGAACTAATAGAAAAATTATTAATTTTCAAAATAGGATATATGAAAGTGAAAGGTTCTGGACCCGAAGATAAAAATCATTCCGAGGTGAGAGATGAAAGGAAGACAGAGATCCAATTCGTGCAATCAAGTGCTTTTTATTCCACCTGGAGTGCAGCGGTAGGTGAGATTCCTGATGAGGGAGAAATCCACACGTGGGCTATGGCAGACAGGGACTTAAAGGGTTAGGGCAGCCAGGATTGGTCTGTCCATAGCTTTACCTGGGCAGGTAGGTGGGACAAGATTAGGGAGGTCTGAATTGGTCTGTTCACTATTTCCTGGGAGAGACATGCTTTCCAGGAAAGGGATCCTTCCTGGGTAGGTCAGTAACTTGATTCTATCAGAAGGCAGCACAAAGAAATGGGCTCTATTGTAATAGAAGAAAGCAAACAGCTAATTTTACAATGATTTTCACATTAAAAAAAAACTACAAGTGGTAATTATCATAGTACAGGACAGGAGGAAATGAATTACGCTGCATTATAAAGTGTATAGATTATGTCATACAGGAAATCGACACCCATTCCTAGTCCTGCCCTTTTAACCTTGGTGGTGATTTAGAACCACAGAGTATTTAATTGAAACTGACTTTTAGACATCCTGGATTTCAAAAACTGGGCTAATGACTAGGGCTTAAGTTAGGCTAATGACTCATGATAAAAACCAATCTTTTAAAAAAGATGTGAGTGCTCTTCACCCACAAGGATACTGGCTTATTGTCCCACTAAGAGCAGGATGCAAGACATATTAGGAGGCAAATTCTATTTCCAAATGGGATGGAAGCCCCTCCAGAAATACACAGGTTATTCCTTTACCACTGGAGTCCAGTGCCCTTTGGGAATCTACAGCTATTCCTTGCCTATGGTGGGAACGGTGATAGGTGAACCATGCTCACAGAGGACAATGCCTTCTTCAAATACTTTTCTTTTGGCAAGGAGAGTAAAGCCTCATCCTTCATTTCTAGCACATTGTGTCTTTCATTAAAAGGACTTCATACTTCCCATCATTGTTTGTTCTGTATTCAGTTTGGGGAAAAATGGTAAAGATGGTGACAGGTATGTGGGGAAAGGGGCTACAAGTTTTATTTTGTCATCATGTGGAGACTGGGGATGGGAGAATAGGAAAGCTTATCTCTCTCTTCCATGTCATTACTGTTATCCATGAAAGCCACAGTTTTATCCATCACAAGTTTTAAAATGTCTGTGCCCATGAAGGGATTATGCATATTTGTTGGAGAAAGCATGTTTGGAGTCTGCTGATTTATTCACTTCATTGGTATTGAGGGATTGTTATGTGCTAGATACGGTACTTTTGGTGCCAAATAAGTAGGTGAGAAAATGATTCTCTCTCTTACTGAGAAGAGGCTAATACAGAAGATGAACATCAATAAAGGAACTGCATGAGTAAGTGTAACTTAAACAATGGATCAGCGGTTCTCAACCTGTGGGTTCCGACCCACAGGAACTGTATTAAAGGGTTGTGGCATCAGAAAGGTTGAGAACCACTGCATTAGATAAAGGCGAGCAGTGCTCTTCAGGAAAGTCACAGACAGAGGGATTGGAGAAGCCTCCCTAGGAAGTATGATTGAGCTGGGACCTAAAGAAAGAAGAGGCATTACCTTGGCAAAGTGTTGGAGATAGAGTTACAGAAGGAAAAGCGGGGTGAAGGTGCAGTGATGAGAAGGATGACACTCAAAGGACTTTAGTAAAGCCAGTGTACAACAAGATCTTGGATGAGGCTGAGGGGCATGAGGGGGAGATCCTACAAGGGTTTAGAGGCTGCACTCAGTCTTAGTCTTTATCCTGAGAACAGAAGGAGAAGGGTCAGCTTCTAGGAGATTGGGAAGTGTCAGGGAATCCTGGACTTTGTGGGTGGAAGAGTCCCATGCTCATTCATATGTGGCATCCACAGCCAATATGCTGACGAGTGTAGTTGGCTCTGTCATCAAAGGCAGTCTAAGTTATATCTCTTCTCACCATCTTTTGCCTATGCTAAGACAATGGATTTCTGTTTCATCTCCCTGCTCCTGCTTTTGGTCACCTACACCCTACCATTTACACAGATATCTAAGTGACCTTGTGAAGACAAAAATCACATGGTGTTCCCTCTCCTACAGGCTCTGAATTGTTGCCTTTCCATTGATGGTAGACAGATTTCTAAGAACATCTCCAATATTTCTACCCTTCCAAGTACATGCTTCATATAGACCCTTCCTTGATTCTGAGATGACCTTGTAACTATAATGGGGGTTTCCAATGTAATTAAGGTACTTGATCGATTGCATTTAAAATGATCAAAAGACAATTTTTGGGGGGTGGGCCTGACCTAACAGGTGATCCCTTAAAGAAATCAGAGACATTTGAGGTGAGAGATATGCTCTGCTGGCCTGGGAGAAGTGAACTTCTGTGTTGTTGAGAGGACTTTGTAACAAAGAACTGAGTGTAGCCTTTGGTAGCTGAAAGTGGTCTTGTGAGTTAGAAAGCAAATGGGAAGCTTAGTTAGGCATCTGCAAGAAAAATGTGCTCTGCAAACGTATTGAAGGAGCTTAAGATGTATTTTTCCCAGGCAAGTTTTCAGATGGGGATGTAACCAGATGACACCCCAATTTTGGCCTTGCAACACCCTGAGCAGAGAATCTAGCTAAAATAAGTAGGACTTCTAACTCATAGAAGAGATGAAATAGAAGATGTTTTTTCAAGTCATTGATTTTGTGATGAAATAGAAGATGTTTTTTCAAGTGATTCAATTTGTTACACAGGAAGAGATAATCATCCTTACTTCAGCAGCATTTGAACTGAAAAGTATGGCTTTTTTTTTTTTTTTGCCTAATTGATATTTTAATCTCTAACTTTTAGAGTAGTATCTGGGACATATTGAGAGTTCAACAAATACCTGTTGAGAGGAGGAGCAGTTTGAAGATGGTGGGATACAGTGGGCAGGTGATAATGTGGGCACTACTATCACCCCATGTCCATCTTGGGGAAAGTAAAGTTTTATGATGGGTGGGAAGCACCTAAGAGGGACATCCTTGAGGGTCCTACATCAATTAGCAGTGAACCTGGGTGCAGGACAGAGATATCAACTTCCCCTGGGGAAGAAATTGGAAGACCTTCTTGGGTCACATAGACTGCCCAAAGCAATGCAGGATACCATGACCAATGAATGTTTGTCTCCTTACAAACCAAAGCAAGTGGATGCTCACAGCTGGACTTGATGTAGTTAAATAAACAAATGTGGTATACATTGCATCTTAGCATTATAAGGAAATTGAGACTCTTTCCAACCTGATGCTTGATTTTTACTTAGAAGAGAGTTCTTGGTGGAGAGAAGGAAATGATGACAAGACAGTAATCAAGTGAAGATATAATGACTTGAATTTCTATTTTCTAAACTTGGAGTGATGATATTTGTATTTGATGGAGAGATGGAAGCAGCAACTGTAAGGGTTAAAAGCAAGCGCTATGTGACTAGATAGCTTATGGTGGCATCCTGATGCTACTACTCCTTATAGAATATGGTACAGTCATCCTCAGGAGGCTCACCGATGCTCTCAGTGCCATAGCACTTACTGTTCTCATCCATGTGACACACATAGCCATCTCTCTTCTCTGTGAGTTGGTTTACATTTCCATAAAATGGGCATAGTGGTAGTGTCTACTGCAAAGTGGATTAAATTAGGTAGAATGTAAAGTCCTTAGTGCTGTAGTTAATAAAAGTTAGTTATAGTTATTAATGCCATTGGCTAGTTAACTAATTATAGTCAAGCAAGTGTCTGTCTAAATAGTCTCTGAGATGCTTACCATTTCACATAGCTGGGTTTAGAAATTATGAAACATTTCTTTGTTTTAATTTTGTTCCATTCTTAACTATATTTCAAGGCCATCAAGGTGACACATGCAAGCTGCTGATAGTTATGTTTTGATGTACGCATATTTATAAATACACACTGAATGTTAAATAGACATTCCCTGAACAACACAAACAGAAAATAGTCTTTGTATTTGACAAAATCATCTCCTTTTGAGGATGATACTTTAAAAGACTCAGCCTTCACTCACATGCCAGCTAAGAATATTGAACCACACAGTAAAGTTTCTTATAGCAATACAAAAGCTTTTTATTTGCTTTGTACTTTGGGAATAGAAATACAAAATGAAATTTTCAGACTCTACTACTCCAGAATTCAACTGAAAATAGAGAACTGTTCAGTTTGTACATGAGTTTGTTTTTGTAAACTAAAGGCATCTCTGTAATCTCCATGCCAAAGGCTCAACTCAATGGAAGTAATATAGCAGATTGAGAATGGCCCGGGATCCTTAGGCTATTTCCCATGTGCCCTGAGGAATAAAGAATAATTTCAACAATTTAAAGTCCCACATATTCTGAAGGAATGTAACCCCTGTGCTTAGAGATTGGTCTCCATCCAGCTCTGAACGATGTGGGGCAGGTGCCCTAAGAGAGCTGCCCCAGATGGTCTGAGGAGGTCACATACATTTACCCGGGTTCCTTAGAGTGAGCAAATCTGTTCTCCAAGAGGTCAAGAGGCACACAAGATATTTAGAGGAATGAAAGTTTCCAAATTATGGAAATTTCATCAGAGGAAGGACACCTTTGCCCATCTGCCAGTGGACTTCTCATGTCCCTTTGTGACCATTAAACCAGCATTTCACACCAAGGAGAGCATCTTAAACAGATAATTCCCTTCGTTGCTGCCTAGTGGAAGTGTGGCACTTGAATCTCCTAAGCCTCTTGGATTTCATCAATACCAGAGAATCCTGTGCAGTGTCTCTGTGACTCGAGGGAATCACTAACTGAGCATTTTTTGAATGATGAAATAATGTATCAAAACCAATGAATTTATGTATGAAGGACTGAGTTTGAGGTGCAATCACTATTTTAAATCTTCTATGCTGTGCCAGTCACTATGCAAGCACTTTTACCCACGCAGTCTCAACTATCTTCACAAAGTAAGTGTTGTTATATTTATTTTACATGTGAGGATACTGAAGCTCAAAATGTTGACTAAAACTTGATGTTGCCCTGGAAATTTAGTTGAGATTTGAATTCATGTTTCTATCTCAAGACCTGTATTGTTTGTATACTAAAACTATCTTCAGGCAGCTGTAACAAAATATCATAACCTGGGCAGCATATAAACAATAGAAATTTAATTGTCATGTTCCTGGAGACTGGGAGTCCAAGATCAAGGCACTAGCAGATTCAGTGTCTGTCTTATGGGTAACGCTTTCTCCCCATGTCCTTGCCACGCGGAAGGGGCGGGTAGCTCTCTGAGGCCTCTTTTTTTTTTTTTTTTTTTTTTCCGAAACAGAGCCTCAAGCTGTCACCCTGGATAGAGTGCTGTGGCATCACAGCTCACAGCAACCTCCAATTCCTGGGCTCAAACGAGTCTCCTGCCTCTGCCTCACAGGTAGCTGGGACTACAGGTGCACCCGCCACAACGCCTGGCCATTTTTTGGTTGCAGCCGTCATTGTTGTTTGGCTGCCTGGGCTGGATTCGAACCCGCCAGCTCAGGTGTACGTGGCTGGCGCCTTAGCCTGTTGAGCCACAGGTGCTGAGCCTGAGGCCTCTTTTATAAGGGCACTAATCCCACTTATGTTGGCTCCGCCTTCTTGACAAATCACCTCCCCCAAATCTCTACTCCGTTGGGGTGGAGAGCCTACAGACTCAAGGCTTTATGTGGCCCTCTAGACCCCCTAGTGTGGATCCTCAACCGAATCCAATCTTCACAGAACAAATCCCTTTATTAAAAGGAGTTGTTCTGTAAAATTTGGATTCAAAAGGTTGCACTCAAGAATCCAGAAGGCCATGGGTGGCCCTGAGGCCGCAGGTTTCCCACCCCTACAGGGAGCATAGCATCATTGACAGAGAACGTGTTTGAGAAACCAATTTTGGAGGCAGAGAAGAATGTGATATTTTATTTCAAAAATCCCTGGCCCTGTAAAGTATATGTAAATAAATAGAAATAGTCCATGTGGATATATATTTTTTTCCTAAAATGAGATGCAACTGGTTTGTGCTCGGTTAAATTTTCTTTGTTCATTCTGGAGTATAAAAAGTCTTTTTTCCTCTCCGTTTTTAAACTTCAGCATAGCCAAGTTTTAATTGTAAGAAACTGCTTTTCAGTTTAGAACGACCTTCAAATAGGCTTTTCAAATTCAAGACATCAAGTATAATACAACTGAAGCTGTTGCCATCAGCCTGGCTGCAGCCTGGGAGCGGTGTGGGTGGCTCTGGCGCAGTCAGCCTCCGCGACAGGACTGCTTCGCACCGGAGCTGACTCTGCAGAAAGGAGCGCCACTCTCTCCGACTGGTAATTTTTCCCCTTTGTCTGACTCCCTGTCTGCTTAGATTCTCTTCTTTCACCAGAGCCCTTTGAATCCAATGAAGAATGACAAAAGAAAAGAGTGCATTTGAGGTCACCAAGTTTGTTTTTTCTCGTGTATTGATTCGTGGTGTCCTGTAGATTTGATATTAGCTGTAATTAAGCATCAGCTAATAGTCACAGGGAGGCTTCACTCCCGTGTTTTCAGTGATGAGCTACTTTGGGTGGGTCTCTGGACATGTCTTACTTTTCACTGTCAACTTTGGTTAAAAAGAATGTAAAAAGCCTGGACTGTACTAGAAAATTCACCTAAGAAGAGGATGAATTAATTGATTGATTTGCTTAATTATATTTTTAGAATACTTTTATTCTGGGGGGTTAGGAACATGAATTTGAGGGTTCTACCATTCTTTTTAGTTATATTAACCTGAGCAAGTTACTCAAACTCTCTGTCTCTCCAACTCCCTATCTATGAACTCGAGACAGTGATACCTACTTTAGGCAGATATTCAAAAGACTTCATACACCTAAAGCAATAAAATCATGCCTGGAGCATAGTAAGTATTAACTGTTCTCAAGTATGTTTAATTATCCAGGGATACACTTCAGTGCAGAACTAAAGCATTTGAATTCAAGAATTAAATAACATTATTGACATTTCCATGAGAAATATGAAAAACAATTTCTCTTTCACCAAACTTTAGTTTTCTTTTTTTGAACCTGTTTTATTGAGAATTGTAACTATGGATGTTAGAACACAAGACTGAGCTCTTCCTCTCAGTTTTGATACTGGAATGATTTTGCATTTTGAAATTTGCCTTCATTTCTATGAGGCTTTCATCCAGTGCTTTGTCAGCAGTGTGTAGGAGACAAGGGAAAATTACCCCTAGCAGTTTAGAGATGGCATTCGGGAAAGGTTGTTGTTGTTGTTTTTTTTCCTTTTTCTGTTAGGAAAGAAAAGTTGGCGACTTTGTGGTAGTACCAGGCCTGAATTTTAAATGATCCTGGCTTATAAAGGCGTGTGGATGTAGAGAGTCCAGAAAATTAGACTTCTTCATTCTTTTGAAAAGTGTTAGGTATCAATAATTCACATAAAAAATTGGTAGTAGTTTAAATACTAGGCACATTCCCCCGAATGCTTTTTTTATTTTGACAAAAGGTATACATATAAGGATTGCTTTTAAGATAATGTTGCAGACTCGACTTCAGGTTAATCTCTTGAAAATGAAAACTCAAGCATGTGTTGAGTTTATGAGCTCAACAATGGCAACCAACTTAAAAATATCATGAAGTTGATACAGCCATTGGTGAATGCATCCAGAGAAACATCTATGTTATCAGCAGGCTTATCAGTACAGCTTCTTACATGTTTCACAGCTGGGACCAAGCACTGTTGTGTCCAAAGGCTGTCACAGACATCTGGCCTCATCAGGACAGAGCCCCAGCTTGGTGTGACTCCAGGGGTATTTAAAGGCCTTTCATTTACACAGCTTAGCAATGCCCAGAGTTCTAATCTGGGAATGGCATTGATTTCAGATCCATGGATGCTTTTAAGCATGTGTTCTGTCAAAACACTAGTCTATGAGCATCAGCGACTTCTGGAATGCTAAATGTTCTGTACTTCTGTCTTTTTTTGACCTCAGAAGCATTTGATTAAACTGACCATTCTCCCTTTCACTCTTCTCTTCCTTTCATTTCTTTGACGTATCTCTCTGCCATGCCCCACCCCCAGCCTCTCTCCCTCTATCCTCTTTGGACACTTTTTCTTAGTTTTCTTTATTAGCTCTATCCAGTCCTTACATTTTGGAGTTTGAAGGTTTTTTATTCTTTTCTCCCTTTTTCCCCCCATGATCTAATCCACTTTGTCATTTCAATTACCACGTAATAATGCTTATTTAATAATGCTTATTTTATCTCAGTTCCCTCCCAAGGTAGAGTGTAGCAAGGGCTCGTGTTCAGGGATGTGTTTAGAAGGTTATTTCAGGCAGCAGCAGTGAGGCATGCAGAAAATGAGACAAGGAAGGAAGAAGAACCAAAAGAAAAATGCATTAGCCAGTTGACCACTTGTGTAGGCAACTGGTACTGGATCCTTCTAAGAGCTTCTGAGAAGTTTTAAAAAATACATCTTGGGCATTGAGCCAGGAGAGAATAACAAGAGATGTTCATTCATCAGCATCTATTCTTTATTAATTAAGAGTGGCTTATATGAGTATACTCCCTCATAATCCTGGGAAACACATGTATAAGCCTCAGGTAGCAAACAAGAGATACATGACCAGGCGAGACATTATCAAGTTAGGCCTGTGAAAATTGGATTGAAACTTTGGGTAAAATACACCACCTGTAGTTGCAGTGGCTTTCACCGCTGAAGAGGTAGAGCTAACATGTCATAGAATAATGCCTACCAGGGCCTCGTAACGCTCCTAAGTACATTTCTCTAGCCCAGACTTTATCGGGCTCCAGACCCATATAACTTCTCAGGCCTAGCATATATCAAACTGATGCTCTTTTCCTAAAAGCCTGTACTTTCAAAGTTTCCTGTCTTGAGATATGGTGGCTAGTTTCTCATGTCACAAAACCTAGCCAGACATTGCTGTCTCTTTAACTCTCCATATGAATTGATCCCCACTCAACTTCATGGTGATTCCTCTCCATTTCCACAGCCACTGGCATAGCTGCTATCATCTCAAACACTGACTATAGTGACAGCAGCCTCACATTTGCTCAACTCCTTCAAATTTATTTTCCACTCTGAACTGGACGGATTGTTTAAAAAACAAAAGTGTAAGCACAAAACTGTCTTGTTAAATCTCTTTACTGACTTTCCATTGTTCTTAACATAAAGTCCAAACTCCTAAAATGTGGCCCACGTAAAATGAATGGACTGCCTATTTCTGGCCCCTTCTCCTTTTTTCCTGAAAAATATTCACTTGCTTAGAGCTTCCCTTCATGCCTCAAGTGACACAAGCTCTTCCTTCCTGTATTCCTGCATACACTCCTGTGGTAAGTATATTCTTTTCTGTGAGATTTTTTTTTTTTTTTTGAATGCTAATTAACAGAGATACTTGGAACTTTGAATGAAGGGGTGAGGCAAATACAGGGGAGAACTAGAGGAGAATAAGTAGTTAAGAGAGAGGGAACTCAGGTCTTATTTAAACATTTACTACTTTACAATTTTTATTGTGGTCTTGCATCCAAGCCTTCATTATTTATTTACATAACAAACAGTTTTTATCCGTTGTGTAGCACTTAGTTTGTGCAAAGCAGTGTCCCAAGTGCTTTGAGAACATTAATTCATTCACTTAATTACTGCAGTGTTGCAGAAAGGAGCTATGTTCCAGATTCTGTTCCTTAACGTTGCCATACTCATTAGACAAAATACTACCCCTCTCGGAAATTTTGTGGTTGAGTACAATGAGTGGTTTAAATGTTGAGATAAAATGTTGATATTACAAATTATGAACATCTGGAAATACCTAACTTCTAAAAACTCTTGCTTTTTCATTTATTTTTTATTAAGTCATTCAATATTTAACAAAAATCTTCTCCATGTTGGAAGCTGTGTTACCATTGGGATGTACTGCTGGGACGTCAGATTCTTTATGTCTACACCTTCTAAGTCCTCCCCCCACTATCTGTCATTTCCTGCCATGTCTCTCCCCATTTTGGGTAAGTCTCTTCATAGCTACCCATTTTGAGTGAATCTCTTCGTAAATATTGTAAGCCAACCTACAATAAAAAGTACATTTAATTTTATTTCATATTTTTATCTTGGCTTACAATTCACGTATGGACTAGACCATTTCCTTAGGGGCTAACTGCTAACCTCTTTTCATGCACATTCCACCTCCAGGCAAGCTGAAATCCCAGCAGGAGTGTCACATCCACATGCTCTCTCCTCTCATGCCACTGTCTTCGCATTTGCCCTTCTACTTACAAAGCACTTTCCTCTTTTATTGCTCAAGAGATTCCACTCATTCTTTCCCTCCCGACCCCCACAAACCTATATACTTTATTCAGGTTCACTATAGACAGTTACATATTTTTTTAAAATTTTTATTAAATCATAATTGTGTACATTGGTACAATCATGGGGCACAATGTGCCGACTTCATATACAATCTGAAATATTTTCATTGAACTATTTAACATAGCCTTCATGGCCTTTTAATCACTATATGAAGACATTTATATTCT
>CAUYRH010176986.1:0-10566 GCA_963574655.1 Perodicticus potto | reverse complement strand
ACGGCTGCAACCAAAAAATGGCCAGGTGTTGTGGCAGGCACTTGTAGTCCCAGCTACTTGGGAGGTGGAGGCAAGAGACTCACTTGAGCCCAGGAATTGGAGGTTGCTGTGAGCTGTGATGCCACAGCACTCTATCCAGGGTGACAGCTTGAGGCTCTGTCTCAAAAAAAAAAAAAGAAAGAAAAAAGAAAATAGCCCTTTGCACTGTCCAATCTGAGAGTCATTAGTTACGTGAGGCTATGTAAATTTATTTTTAAGTGAATTAAGATCATGTAAAGTTAAAGATTCTATCCTTTAGTCACATAAGCAAAATTTCAATTGTTCAATAACCAAATAAAACCAGCAGCTACCACACTGAATGATATAGATATAAAACATCCCATTGTCACGGAAATTTCTATTAGAACTGGTGCAGGTTATGTATAATGAAAAAAGTTATCTTATCATTTAGTATTTCGTTTTGAAGGTAGCCATATAAATATTTGTACCTATAAAAAATTCTCCACAAATATGTCTGTGTATGTTTTCTTAGGTATATATGTAAATGATATTATATTCTAAAATAAACTCATATGTGTGTCTATGTGTGTGGGTATTCGTGTACAGTATATTTAATTTCAACAGTATGTAACTTGAAGAACTTTTTTTTGAACCCTGTCATCTTTTTCTAATATAATTTAATGTCTACATATAATTGTCTTGCACCTTGTATTATATTTGTTTAATTGTTTTTCCATTATTCACCTGCTGAAAAAAAAACACAAAAACAAACTCGACAGTCATGCTTCAAATATATTTAATTTGCAAGTTAAATTTATTCCAGCAGTACTGGTGAATAAACAGAAAAGTAAATTTGAATTTTATTAAATAGTATCAAATTACACTAATCACATCGCCCAATAGTATATGATATTTCCTGTTAGCATACTCTTGCTGTCACTGGGTATTGTCATATATTCAATTTGGCTGATGAAAAATAGCACTAAATTGTTATACTTATGTGCAGTTTTTTAATTATGAGCAAGCATAAGCATCATCTTTTCATATATGCATTGTTAGTTTGATTTTTTGTGTATATGAGTTTCTTTGCATCACCTTTTCAAATTGGGACTTTGGAAGTAATAATCAGCTGTGGTGATATTTCTTTCTTTAGATATTTTTACTTAGTCTGAATCTCATGAGGATTATTCATTCAGCAGCATTCAGAAAATTGAATTAAATATGTTTTGTATTTCAAACCTTTTAGTAGACTTGTATCTGTTATTAACTGTCTGAAATAAAGGAATGAATGAAAGGAAAGGAGAAACAAAGGGAAGACTTGTAAGAAAATTTCTATAAGGAACTTATTCAGCTGCAACTACCTGTTTAATAAAGTTAGAGGAAACATCTGCCCCATAGGGTGGGAAATATTAACCCCCCAAATTTCCCTCGGTTTTACAAATAAAATAAAATTAACAACAACAACAACAAAAACGTGGAAACTGATCACCTTTGTCAAGTATCGGTCTTAATCCAAACCATATCTGGACATTGATAATTATAAAGGAAAGAGAGTGATCATAGTATTCCATATGTTTCAAAGAAATTGAAGGTATTCATGAAAATTTCTGAAAAAATGTACAATACAAAAAATGACTTTTAGCTTTGGGCCGTTACAATGTAAGTGAATGACAACTCAGCTGGTGGATGTTTAATCTGCCTCCTAAGAACAGTTGAGGATACCAGCGATGCTGGCCTTCCTGACTATGAGAAAACAAAAGAGAACCCTGTCCTACTTCAGAGCAGGGAACTTGGTTCAATGTGTTGAATCTGGAGGTAGTTCTCATTTCTTCTTTATCATTCCATTTTTTTATTTCAAATTAATATGAGGGTGCACATTTTTAGGTTACACTATTTTCTATTATAAGATAAGGTTGAAGTTGTAGTTGAGCCTTTCACCTAGGAGGTGTGCTGAACACCCTCACATTGTGTACATTAGATGAGACCCCATCAACTGCCCTCCTTCCACCCACCGGGCACCCTCCCTTCTTCCACCCTTCCCTCTCCCTCCTTTCCCTCCCCTTTGCTAGACTATGTTTGTATTTTATCATTCATGTGGGCATGTAGTTGTCTATATATTGCTTTCATATTAGTACTGAGTACGTCAGTTATTTTTCTTTTCCATTCTCGAGTTGGAGTTTACTAAAAAGAATGTGTTTCAACTCCATCTACGTAAACATAAAAGATGTAAAGGCCTCATCTTCACTTATGGGTGAACAGTACTTCATGGTATACATATATCACAATTTGTTGATCCATCATGGGTTGATGGGCATTTGGGTTGTTTCCACAACTTGGTAGTTATGAATTGAGCTTCAGTAAACATTCTGGAAAACAACTCCATTTATAAGTGGGAAGAGACATGAAGAGAAATTTCTCTGAAGATGACAGATGAATGGCCAACAAACACGTGAAAAAATGTTCATTCTCTCTAATCATTAGAAAAATGTAAATCAAAACCACTCTGAGATGTTACCTAACTCCAGTGAGATTAGCCCACATCACAAACTCCCAAATCTGCAGATGCTGGTGTGTATGTGGAGAGAAGGGAACACTTCTACACTGCTGGTGTGATTGCAAACTAATGGAAAGAAGTATGGAGTTTTCTTTTCCTTTCTCCGTTTTTTTTTTTTAATTTTAATTTTTTTTTTTTTTTGATGGGGCGGGATTTGAACTCACCACCTCTGGCATATGGGGCCAGTGCCCTACTCCTTTGAGCCACAAGTGCCCCCCTCCCCCCCTTTTTTTGGAGACAGTGTCTTACTTTGTTGCCCTAAGTAGAGTGTTGTGGCGTCACAGCTCACAGCAACCTCAAACTCTTGGGCTCAAGTGATTCTCTTGCTTTAGACTCCCAACTAGCTGGAACTACAGGTTCCTGCCACAACACATAGCTATTTTTTAGAGATGGGGTCTCGCACTTGCTCAGGCTGGTCTCAAACACAGGCAATCCACCTGCCTCGGCCTCCCAGAGTGGTAGGATTACAGATGTGAGCCACCATACAGCGCCTGGAGAATTTTTAAAGAACTGAAAGTCAACTTTCCATTTGATCCCACAATTCCTATCTACCCAGAAGAACAAAAATCATTTGAACTTGATTTTATAGGTTCTCTCTCTTTCCCCTAAGTAAGCAGAAAATTCTCACTACTGAGAAGTAAAGCTAACACATATTACTCTTTTCCTTTACCATTGCTCTTTGGTTTGGCAGAGAAGGGTCATTTATGGTATCTCTGCTGATTAAATGGATACTGACAAAAGGGCAGGAAGCAGCATGTCAATTTATTATTATGAGTCCCGAGAATGGTGTGTGATATTCCATTCACATATTCAAGAAATATTGATATTCAAAACTAAAAACCTGAGCCTTGTTATTCTTTGTTTTTTCAAGGAAATTGCATATTTAGAATCCTCTTACTCCTTATATCATCCTCATTCTCATTATTATTATTATTATTATTATTATTATTATTATTATTATTGACAAGGTATTATTCTGTTGCCTAAGCTAGGGTCCATTGGCATGATCATAGCTCATTGCAACCTCAAACTCCTGGGCTCAAGAAATCATCCTGCCTCAGCCTCTCAGGTAGATGAGACTATAGGCACATGCCACCACCCCAGGCTGAACTTTTACATTTTGTAGAGAGAAGGTCTCATTACATTGCCCAGGCTGGTCTGCCAATCCTGGTCTCAACCTGCCTCAGCCTCCCAAAGTTCTGGGATTATAGACATGGCCCATCATGCCTTATCATATTATTATATTTTTTGTTGTTTTTATCCTATATCTATTATAATCTCATTTTACAGTTAGAGAAAAGTTATTTTAATGTTCTGATATACTAAGTTGTAAATGATAAAGATATGGTGGACAGCATTAATTAATAGTGAAAATGTTAATGTAGTTAATATAAAATCCTTTCAAACCAAATGAAGAGTGAAAAAAGATATAAATATACTCTCACCAGAAAATGTATGTTCATAAACAAAAAGATGCTTAATGTAATTTATAAACAGAAATATTTATCAACAAAGAGTTAGCACTTTTCACCTACCTTACGCACAAAGTTTAAATCTGATATTACCAAGTATTAGAAAGAATGGGAAATAATGGCCTATTTTTTCATTGATAACAGGAGTGTAACCTATGTTCTTACTTTGAGTAACAGTTTGCCATTATTTTTTGAAGTAGAACATTCACATGCCTTACATCCCACCAATGCCTCCCTAGGTATATACCATTAAAAAAAAAATAAACTGCACATACCTATCAAGAAACAACAGGAAGGTTTATTGAGCAACTGCTTGTTTCCTCAACTGTGTATAACAGCTATTAATAGACTTTTCTGAGAAAATTGACAGTAATGAATAGCATTCAAATTCAGAGCAATCAAGTGAAAGTTTAGTAAATGACAACTCAACTTTTAAACTCATTCACTATGTAAATTACTTTTATATCCCTGGGTTCCTAGTCAATGTCTAACTCATTTTGCTTTGCTACAAATATATGTCCACCTACATGATGTATTATTTAGTTTTGGTTGATTTTGAGCTTTTCAAAGAATTATCTGGCATCATGATCTTCTTATACTTCCCTTTAACATTCAGCATTCTATTACTGGTTCATACACATTTGTAGCTATAATTCACTTTTTTACGACTATAGGATATCCCATTCTTTTCATGTGATTTTCATGGTTATATGATTTGCCTCATATATCTGTTGTTTATCTGATACTCAATTTTAATTGAGCATCTTGTATTTTTATTTGCTAAATTATCATGAATAAGATTATGTGAAGACACAAAAGTTATGATTAATCTAATTCAAGATAGAAAATGGAAAAGGAAATGTAAATATATGTCTTAGTCTTTTTTGTGTTGCTATAAAGGCTGGGCAATTTATAAAGAAAAGAAATTTAATTTGTTCATAGTTTTACAGGCTGTACAAAAAGATACCAGCCTCTTCACTGGGTGAGGGCTTCAGGAAGCCTCCACTCATAAGCAAAAGCGAAGAAAGTAGGCATGTGCAGAGATAGATAGAGATAAAGATCGAGATCCAGGTAGAGATAGAGAGAGAGAGAGAGAGAGAAAGAGAGAGAGAGAGAGAGGATGCCAGGATCTGTTTAGCCATGAGCTCTTTTGTAAACTAATAGAATTGGTAAATCACTACAATGAGAATGGCACAAGCCATTCACGAGGGATGTAACCCAATGATCCAAACATTTTTCAGTAAGTTCCACTTCCAACATTGGAGATCAAATATGAACATAAGATTTGGAGGCATCAAACATCCAAAATATAACAATATCCAATATGGCAGTATTAAGGAATATGTAATAATATATGAAATCTGCCACAAATATTCTTTTCAGTTACTAAACTATGTTTTCTCCTAATATTTGGAATTATTAATTATAATACTAAATTATCAATGTTATCACAACTTTAAGAGTTCATGAATCATAAGAAAAAGTAATAATCTGTCAATAATATTTACTATTCAAAGCACTATTATTTATCAGTTTCTATCTCATTTAAAGAAGAAAACTCAGCCTAGATAAATACATTTTAATTTTCTTAATCAAATCTATATTGGATGTTATAATTTTCTTTCTTTTTATGAATATGGGAATTAAAAAGCTTTGGCATCTATCTTATTGTCTACACCAGAAATAAAATTGTATTAATAATGGCACCACTTGAAATGTATAGATCATATTATAAAGTAGAAATGTTATTTACATTTATGAAATCATACTCTCTAAAATTAGCCTGATAGAATATCCTAAGAATGAATTTAAGTAATATGTTGTTAGACAATTCAACTCTATCCATCATATTTTATGATCATTATATCAGACACATTGTACAAGGCATTATGAGGAAAACCTATCCAGAAATTTTTATATGGCATTTTTTAGGACTTCCATAGCTTTTACTTTCTTTCTCCATCCTATATTCTTTAATGCAGCAGTACCTGAATGTAGCATCTCCATGTAAGAAAAACATTTATTTGAAATATGATGATTAGAAAGCACTAAGACAATTTGAAGAGTCATTAGACCAGCACAAACTGAACTTCAAAGAAATAATTTGCATAAATATGCAAGTTACAAGATCCCTTTCTTTTTTCAGCCATAGCTTTTCTAATTTATTGAAAATATTGGCATTCTTTTCAAAGTCACCTTACCTGTTCCTGGTTTTTTCAAAGTCGTGAATAGAATTCAGTGATCATTACCTTTCACCTTCTGTTAAAAATTGTTTTTTAAATGTTTTAGTGTATGACCTATGATATAAATCAGCAGAATATTATTTTGGTTATTTACATTTATTGATCAATGAAGAGATATATGAGGTAGTTTACTTAAATTATAGGTATTCATTCAGTAGTCTTAAATAGATGTACTCAGTTGAACAACAGCATTTTCTGTGTTAGATTATTTTATTAAATATTCCAATATGAATAAAATGCATGGCACTAAGGAAAAAATGTATATATGTAAACTACCAATTGTACTTACACAACATAGATGTTGTGGGTATCTCAAGGAAATATAATTCAAGTATAATTCAATACTAATTAGTTGGTTAGCTAAAAAATGAGAATGAAAAAAATACAATAAAAGATTTGATTTAAACATCTTCATATGTACAGTTATAGCTGTAGACAACAAATCATATCTTTGTTTAGTATGAAAAGAAAGAAAGTAAGAAATAAACTATGTTCTTTATTTTTTGCCATCCCTCTCAGTTGAAGCCAGGCAGGGAAAGAGATCCCATCATGGGCACCATGAACACTGTCTTCTTTCTCAGCTTTTCTTAATTTTCCTTTCCTTCTTTTTGAGTAAATAGGAGCCCTTTTCCCTCTTCCCATCCACTTAAGGCCAGCTGGCTTTTTAAAACTCGTCTTCATGCTTAAGGCAAGTAATCTGATCATTTATAGTGATCTGCACTGTAAAGGAAACATATCACTAACATATACTTAATTATGTGTTTAAAAATTAACACTTTATTTTTCTAGAATGAGACCTGACTTTTCTAAACATTTTTGTCAGGTATCAATAAACTAATAATGAGATTTGTTATTGAGGGAAATTATACCCTAGATAAATTATACATAATGTATGTATGTTTCAGGAATTTGTCGGGGGGTGGTTGAGAGAGCTGGAAAAAAGCCATAAGGTCTGTGAAGACCCAAATTTCTTGTTTTCATCATTCTCTATCTCTTAAAAATGTACCATTTACTTTCAGAATTATTCAGTTGACATTCCTAGATGAATTTATTTTTTTGTAAATAAAGATATAAAGATGCCTATACCCAGTTTTATTACCAGCTTCTCCCAGATCAAGAATAATACCCATGCCAGCTGCATAGTTCCTACTTTCCCATCATTTCTCAATTCTAAGGCAACCAAATCCTTTACATCAACTTGTGTTAATTTAACCACATCTCTTGTTCTTCTCTTGCGCAGTTCTTTCTCAGCCTTGAGTCATACAAATGAATATTTTATATTTTCTGGCGTCTCTGACATTTAAGTTTGTGTTTAATGATTTCTTGCCATGATCTTTAATATCTGACATCTTGGAACACCATCATTATCTCATCTCTACCTCTAGTTATAATGTTTCTGACAAAGGTGAATCATTGCAATGGAGCCTCTTAATAGGGACATTACTGTGGCAATAAAAGATGTAAATTGCAGTTCCAAACAACCTAGCAGAGCAATCACGAAACAGTGATCAATTGTGAGATGAATGCCACATATAATTATATACATGCGAGGTTAGATGAATCACTTGCGAGAGGAAGGATGGGGAAGGCTTAAAGGACAATGATTAGAATGATGTTTTATAGAAATATAATTTGAACAGGAAAAAGGGAAAGTTATAGTTATTATTGCAGGTGGAGCAGATTGAACAAACATATAGGAAAAAGAAAACATGCATATTTAAAGAATTGGTAAACAATATTCATAATGACCACATTTTTACTGATCCACTGAGCATGTCATTTGAGGAGACTGGTCAGTGTTTTCAGAGGGGATTCATTTACGTAGAGCATAATAGTCCATCTGACACTCCGTACACATGACTTCAGGCATCTCTCTTAAACTCCAGGCTTTTTATACACAAATCACGAGCATTTCCTATGGGCATCCTTTGGAGACTATAATTATAACACATATTAAGTTGGAATGTCTAAAATTTTCCTCAAAAGATACATGTTTTTCTTTTTTCCCTAAGTAAGATGGTTGCAAAGGCAGCATTCACACAGTGTTAAAAACTTGAAAACCCAGAGTCACTTTGTACACTTCATTCTTTTTCAGTCTGCAGATATAATCCTCAAACTCTTTTATTTTTATTCAGTCTCCTTTGTAATGTCCCTTTCTCTCTCTGCCTCTGTTGCTTCCTTAACTTCTTGACATTGTTTGTCTGGAGGGTCATACTAGCTTCTGAGTAGATCTCATGACCTCAGGATGTCACCAGATCCAACTCATTGTCCATCCAACCTCCAAGGTAATAGTTCTGAATTCGAATCTGGTTTCTATACTTCTTTGGAGTTAAATTTTGCCATTCACAAGAATAGCAATCAGCTCGGGCCTTCTTCATGTTGGTAACAATACATGCATTGTTAACATTAGGAGTAATCCCTGCCGCCTTCCTCCACTGCCCTGAGAATTATTTTAAGCTACTTGTGCATTTTCTAAAGGTGACGCTCACAATATACTCCATAATTGTATTTAATTGGAACATACTGGATTATGAAGTTTTTACTTACAGTGAAATATGAAAAGGATACAATTCTGTTCTTCAAACCTCGTGTCTTCTTTCCTTTTATCCATCCTTCTGGTGATCATTACTTTATAAAATTAGCAAAGTGGTAGCCCTCAGGCAGACTCTGGCCCTTATACGTATTGAAATAAATCACAATATTATAACTTAAAGTCTTGATTTCACACTTTTCATGAACAAATTTGGAAAACCAGAGCCACAATGCACATTTTCCTAGAAAACAGTATTTATCTGAAGCTAAGGAGCTACTGACCCTTAGAGATGGACAGCCTGACCACTGTGTTTACTCAGATAGCTTCTTTCTCTGCTTACCTACTCATTTCAGTATTTCGGTTTTGGAACCCTGGGATACTATCAGCTACAGCGATTTATGGTGTTTGTCTTATCCTGCCCAATATGGGATAGGGAAGGTCCTAGTGGATTTATTTCTCAACGTTGTAACTTTTTCAGTGTCTGACGTGGTGCTTGTCATATGGTGAACCTTCGGTACATGAATGTGGGTAGAATTGAAGGATATGTGCCTATGGCGTGCAACAAAATAACAATGTTCCCACTCCGCCTGAAATCCCCTGAAATGATGCATTTGTTTCTCAACATGATCGAATGTGTTTTCTTTCTGGTTCAATGGATTTAGTTAGTCACCTGTGCATTCACTTTACTGTGATGACCCTGCTTTGCCTCGCCTTCCGTGGAATGGAATTGCAGATTTGTTCCTTCAGTGCCCTTCTTACCATATGGAGTTTCACAAAATGCACTGGTAGGTATCATTGCCGAATAATGGGAATAAACTCACGTAGAAACTACATTTTCATCTTTTCATTATAATGGTAATTAAGTTGTTAAATATGTAGACAACATAATAGTACAATTGTCAATAATGAATGTCTCAAAATACTAATTTGAAGCCATATAAAGTTGAGACTCAACTAGAACTATTTAATGGCTATAATTAGGAAAATATTGCCCAAGGAGTTTCCTGTGGCTACTAGGAAGAAATAATACCCTACAGCTACAGATGATAACATCAATGGCTTATGCTGAGACGGACGGCGTGTCTTCACTCCTTACCTAAGCTGCCCATGTCCACTGCCTACCTGTGCATCATCAGTAAGGTTCTTTGCACCTCCAGTGACCTGCCTACAACTTTTCAAATTCAGAGAAAGTTCAGCAGCTTAGGCCCCCCAAAAGATATTTGGACAGATTCCCAATGCATGTGTTGCATAAGCTGGAAGCAATATAGTGATAATTAATAAAGTGCCAGACTGGATAATTGTAGGATCTGCAAAAGATGCTAAAACGTTACCAGAGGCACAGACGCACCTGTGAAAGTGGGACGTGTGAAGTTAATTTGTGAAAGGAACATCATAGCAGGGTGCGTGGGGATGAGGGGTGAGATTTCCCTTAAACCCTTAAATAATTCAGACTTCAGACAACAGAGAAGCTCTAAAAAACAAAACAAAACAAAAACCCAAATCTAAAAACTGCTGCTGATGAGATGATGCAAGGCACCTCCTGATTAATCTTGTAATATATGCTTCTCCGTGACCTTGAGAAAAGTTTAACACCTGTGGTACAGGAACACTGTGATACGGGAGTTTTCTAAAACCACAGGACTTGAGCCTAGATTTATCTTTTAAGATAAGGTGGGATTCTTGGAAACCAGATATCTGCTGCATCCAAGAATCCCACCTTATCTTAAAAGATAAATCTAGGCTCAAGTCCTGTGGTTTTAGAAA
>CAUYRH010176983.1:0-28209 GCA_963574655.1 Perodicticus potto | reverse complement strand
TGTGGACTTTTCCTCAGGGATACATTGGCCTGCAGGTCCCAATTCATATGTAGTCCCCTGCTCAGCACTGGAGAATCAGCTCACTGCTCTCTAGAAATGTTGCATTGGTGAATGGACCATGCTTCGGTAGCTCTGACCTGGGCAGCTTGGACCTGGTCATCCTCTATTGCCATACCTTTCCCCGGGGGCCTACACACAACTGGGAGGTGGACAACCACGTCAAAGACCCACCAAATGCATTCTCTGCCTGACTGGGTCCATGGCTCTTCTCTCCTGGGACTTAAGAGATGGCCAGATTTAAGGCTCCTCTACTCATCCAACTCCCTCACCACTGGTACTCCCAATCAAAGAACCTCAAAGTTAAAATGTGGATGGGAATGTGGGGGTCTGGGGTGGGAGGGATGAAGGGGAGTAATCACTGTGCTTCGTTCAGCCTGACGTAAAAGGATGGTGTTTTTCCTGCATTGTATCTTTTCTTACTGTTTCTTTAATAAATGGGATGAGAGGGCAATAAAAAAAAAAAAGTCAAGGATGTAAGAAAAATCAGCAAGTGACACTAAAAAGGAGAAGTCCTTGAAAACCAAGAAAGACCCCAAGAGTTGAGGTTGCTGTGAGCTATGACGCCATGACACTCTATCAGGGTCGACAGAGTGAGACGGTGTTTCAAAAAAAAAAAAAAAAAAAACAAGAAAATGTAGCATCCTAGAAGCCAAGTAAAGAAAGTGTCTGAATGAGGAAAGAGTGAATATTTCAAATGTTGCAAAAGGCAATTAAAATGAGAACTGAAAAACAACCTCTGCTCATGCTTGGAGAATGAGGATTTAAGAACGTGTAGGTCATTTGTTTCAGTAGAGTGGTGGGGAGCACAAGCCTGAGGAGGAGGTTTAGGCAAGTGTGAAAGGGGAGAATTGGAAACTGAATGTGCACAACCCTTTTGAAGAGTTTGGTTGTAGAGAACAGCAGAAAATGGAGCTAAAGTTGAAGAGGAAAATTGAGTCAGTGGAGAGAGTACTTTTATTTTTTTTTTTTATTGAATCATAGCTGTGTACATTAGTTCAATCATGGAGTACAATGTGTGGGCTTCATATACAATCTGAGATATTTTCATCCACCTGTTCGACATAACATTCGTGAGATTTTTTCATTTACTGTGTGAAAACATTTGTGTTCTGCATTCAGTAGTTTTCTCCTGACCCTTCAAAGATGCACCTCAAGTGTGAGAGAGTACTTTTGAATGTGGAAAAATGACAATACGATTGCATGCCATTGTGAACAATCAAGGAAATGGAGAATGGTCAACAGATGAATTTCAAAAGAAGGAAGCAAACTAGAGAAAAAGAAAAAACAAAAGAAGACAGTGTGTAAAGGAGGGAAAAGGAGACAGTGAGGGAGAAAGAGCCAGAGAGAATTCTTTTAAGGAATTCTAAACTTCTAAAGGTGGAATACAAAATGTAATCCTGGCCATGAGGACCCTTTCTCTTGTCCACAGGTGATGATAGGATCCTTGAACTGACTTGGGCAAGGGACATTTACAGAATTGCTACAAAGATTGGCAGTATACAAAATTATGGAATCTGACTGCAAAGGTACAAGGCCTGATTCCGTGACCTTGGGGAAGTTACTTAACCTTCTTATGCCTCAGGCTCTCCATCTGTAAAATGGGGGTGATGATATTATCTTCCCTGTAGGGTTGCTATGAAATTTAAATAAGTTATTTAAAGTGCTTGGAGCTTGATGTAAGTGTGAACTATATTCATTACTATTTCAGGGAATCAAAAGCTGTACCTCCCTGGGCCTCAGAAGCCACAGAATGAGCCAGTACTCTGCTTGTCTCTTGTCCTAATTCCTATCTACATTATGACTTCTTTCTCTCCTCTTGCTACTATCACCGGTAACTCCAGAGCTTCACATTTTGACAAAGCTAACTACACAGAGAACTACATTCTGGTCTCAAATACAGAAACTCTAAGGAGGAAGAAACTCATTGATTAACTTGTTTCAAGTGCCCAGACTAGCTAGCCATGGTGCTAGTGTCATGTAAGAAAATGGACACCCCCTGGCAGAACCATATAAGTGGGTCGCGATGCAGAGAGGTGCCCAGGAGAAACCAAGGTGGCTGGGCAGGGTTGGGGAAAGAGAGGTAGAAGATTGAGAAGCGAAGTGTCAGTCAGCCACAACAAAAATTGCCACACCTTCCTCTTTCCATAACTGTTTTAGTGCTGCCATTAAAGAAAGGTGGGCACAGGGCAAATATAAGGATTCTCCATAAAGATTCTGCTAATAAGCAAAGGCTTCTCTCTGTTGCCAACTCTTGACAAAAATTGTAGCCTAAGTGTTAGGAACAGTGTAGCTCCTAATTATAGAGGGCCTTTAGGAGGCCTACATGAAGGCCTACTTGGTTTCTCTGGCATCAGTCCTTGGTAAGTCACAACCAGGGTACTAGACTCTTGCCTTAACCACTGCCCAGAACATCTCAACATGACTTTATGACTGACAACTGGAGGGCTGGTGGTTGTTGCTAGATAACTTGAATATGAAAGCTGAGTGTTCTTTACTTCCTTCCTAACCTCCCATCTTAATCAGTCTCTGCTGCTTGCCTAAGCCCTCATATTCTAAACCCATAGTTTTGTTGCTATGGTCTGAATGTTTGTGCCTCCTTAAGAATTCATATGTTGACATCCTAACCTCCAAGATAACGTAGGATGATTAGAACTTGAGGGTGGAGCCCTTATGATTAGGATTAGTGCCCTCATAAGAGATCACAATGACCTAGCAAGCTTCTTTCACATGTAAGGACACAGCTCAAAGGTGCTGTCTATAAGGAATGATGGCCCTAGAGAGCCATATTTCCCCTTCCTGGTGTGAGAACACAGCTAGAAGACATTGTCTATGAACCCGAAACTGAGCCCTGAACAGACATTAAATCTGCTAGCACCTTTCTTTTGGATTTCCCAGCCTCCAGAACTGTGAAAAAAAAATTTCTCATGTTTATAACCCACCCGGTCTGTGGAATTTTGAACAGATTAACACACTTGCCAAGCTGCAGGATAATTAGAATGCATGTACAAAGATGCATCACAGAGAAAAAGCAGCTGGAAGCCAGAGAGTCAAGAAAGCTACTAACATTTGCCAGGCATAAGATAATCAGATCTTGGACCAGAGTCATGGAAATAGGAGTATAAAGGAAGAGACAGATTTGAGATCCATTATACAAAACATGTAAATGGAAAAAGGGTCCCACAAGTATCATTTAGTTATACTTATCCAGCATAAATTAGCGTCCTAAAAGAAAAGGGTAGGACAGTGTTTCAAAAATGAGAAGGCAACAAACAATATAAAGTGCAGCAGAGATTAAAGAAAGGAGAAATATTACATAGTATAATTGAACATGTTTGCCACTATTTTCTATGTCAGTATTCTCAGGTAAACAGGAGTGAAAATATATAATAAAAAATAAAAAACTACCATAAGTTGCAGACCTGGCCTCCCACACTTGGTATTTTTTTTTTCTATAACTTCCTCCCATTGCTTATGAAAGACTATTGAGGAGCATAGGGAGAATGAGGGATTACACAGCCACTATAAGGATAAATAGGAAATGTGTTACTCAGAATCCTCCAAAGCAGCAGAATTAAGAGGAGATTTTATAGAGAGAAAGAATAAGGAATTGGTTCACATCCACATCTCAGAGAATCAGAAGTCCTGTGATCTGCGGTTGGTAAGCTGGAGACCCAGGAAAACCAGTAGTATAGATCCAGTTCAAGTATGAAGGCCTGAGAGCCGAGAAAACCAATGACATAAGTTCTAGTCTGAGGGTAGGAAAAGCCAATGTCCCATCTCAGTCAGGCAGAGAGAGAGTTAATGCATCCTCATTCTACCTTTAATTCAGGCCCTCAACATACTGAATGAGGCCCACTCACATTGGTAGGGCCATATGCTTTACTCAGTCCACCATTTCAATGCTAATCTCATCCAGGAACACCCTCACAGACACATTGAGAAATAATTTTTAACCAAATATTTGGGCACCATGTGGCCCAGTAAAGTTTATACATAAAATTAAATCATTATAGCAAGCCATCTCTTCACGTCTTCTTAGTAGTATAAAGCGTATAAAGCCACCCAACTGGATTGATTCTGAGTGTTTGTACTTCAAGTTCCTCCATCATTCATGTTTTTTTTTGTTTTTTTGTTTTTTCAGTTTTATTGTAGTTTGGCTGGGGCCGGGTTCAAACCCGCCACCCTCAGCATATGGGACCAGCGCCCCACCCACTGAGCCACAGGCACCGCCCCACTTTTTTATTCTTTTTCTTAGACAGAGTCTCACTTTGTCCCCTCCAATAGAGTGCTCTGGCATCATAGCTCACAGCAACCTCTAACTCTCAGGCTCAAGTGAGTCTCTTGCCTCAAGCCTCCCGAGTAGCTAGAACTACAGGCACCTGCCACAACACCTGGCTATTTTTAGAGACAGGGTCTCGCTCTAGCTCAGACTGGTCTTGAACTTGTGAGCTCAGGTAATCCTCCCACCTCAGCCTCCCAAAGTGCTGGGATTACAGGCATGAGCCACCGCGCCCATCTATATGTTATATATATACATATACACATATATATATACACACACACACACACATACACATATCTGTGTGTGTGTATATATATATATATATATATATATATTTGTTGTTGTTGTTATAAGTTGGTTAATGAAAACATTATTTTTGTAATTCCATTATTTGATCTAAGCAGATACTAGGAAACATATAGGTACTAGATTCGGTGGACCCCTGATCCTACTTTATTACTGTAAGTCCCAATGACCTTTCCCCGTTATATTGTCTCATTGAGGCCTGGTCCACAGATATTGGTGACAAAGACTTGATAATGCCTTCATTTATTTATTCATTCAACAAATTGAACACATAGTATGTGTCTACCATGGTTCTGGCCACCAGGAATACAGCAATAAACAAAACAGACAAAAATCACTTTTCTATTTCTATCTTTCTTATGGATTTGGTATTTTAGTAGAGGGATATAAACAATAAATAAACACAAGTGTGTGCATATGTGTGTATATATATATATATGTGTGTATGTATATATATGTGTGTGTGTGTGTGTGTGTCTTTGTCCATGGCTACTGCTATAGCAAAATACCTGACACTGGCAATTTATTAAAAAAACAGAAATTTATTTCTTTCTCACAGTTCTGAAGGCTGGAAGTCCAAGATCAAGGCTCCAACTATTCTGGTGTCTGGTGAGAGCCTGGTCTCTGCTTCCAAGATAGCACCTTTTTGCTGCATTCTCCAAAGGGGATGAATGCTGTGTCCTCACACAGCAGAAGGAGGAAGGGCAAAAGGGCCTAGATAATTACCTGGAGCCCTTTACTAAGGGCACTAATCCACTCATGAGGGTGGAGCCCTCAGGAATAAATCACCTCTTAGAGCTCCCACCTCTTAATACTATCACATTAGGTCTTAGGTTCCAATATATGAATTTTGGAGGGACACATACATTCAAGCCATAGCAATATATATGTCTGTATACTATTTGATTGACTGTGATAAGTGTTAAAACAGAGAAGAACCTAAAGAAGATGAGGGAATGACATGCTAATAGAGGAAGGGTGTTCCTGCAACAGGAACAGGAAATACAAAGACTCTGAGACAGGGATGTAGCTGGGGTGTTTGAGGAACATAAAAGGCGCTAGAGTCACTGGAGTGAAGGGGACGTTAAGAGACAGATAAGGTCAGAGAGTTCCCTGAAGGAGAGGACATACATAGATCATGGGGCCCTATAAACTTCAAGGCCTCTGGCTTATAGTCAAAGTTAAATGAGGAGCACAGGAGTGGAGGGTTGAGAAGAAATAACATAATCTGACCTATCAATGAAAAGAATTACTCTGAAAGCTGAACAGAGGACACATTATTGAGGCAGGGGCAACAGGAGATGAGGAAACAGGAACATCAGTGAAGAAGCTATTAGAGTAATCCAAAAGACAGATAATGGTAACTTCAGGTCAAAAGTTGTCAGATGCAAGATATATTTCAAAGGTGGAGGCAACAGTATTTCCTGATGGATTGGTTGTGAGGTATAAGAGAAAGAGAAGAGTCAAGGACAATGTCAAGGTTTTCAGCCTGAGCAACTGGGAAGACAGAGAGCCATAACCTGAGATGGGGAAGACTTGAGAATGAACCAATATGAGAGGGAATTCAGTTATTATGTGTTGAATCTGAGGCATTGACTACACGTCCAAGCACAAATGTCAAGCAGGCACTTAGACATATAAATCTGGGGTTCAGAGGCAAGGTGCACTCTAGAGATAGAAGTTTGAGAGTTGTTAGCATGCAAATATGATATTTAATGACATGACATGGAATGAAATCACAAAGGGAGTGGGCGTAGTTAGAGAAGAAAAGAAGTTCAAGGACTAAACCTTGAGACTACCTTAATGTCAGGAAATTGGAGAGGTGAATAAGAAATTGCAAAAAGGTCTGTGACAGAGCAGACAGAAATGTAGGAAGAAAATCGTTTTAGGGGTTGTCTTTGCTGGATCTGAATAAGGAGCAGCAGAGTCCAGAGTGTTACCTACCAAAATGAATCAATATGTGAATGGATTAAAACTGAAACCTCTCACTACTCTTGAGCTGATTTTATGCACCAGCATATTTTTATGCCAGTATATTACATAGCTGCGCAGACTTGGAGGAGTACATGCTGCCATCGGCTGAACACATAGCCCATTATTTAGGGCATCCCATTTACTGTTTAACTCCCTTCCTCCTCCCAACATCTGGGATTAAGTCCCTGATTCTTATTTGATCCATATCTAGATCCCCTCTCCTCAGATTCTGTGCCCAAACCTGGCCTAGGAAAATAGCTTCTCAACGAGCTTGATTTTCAGCTGTTAAACCTGATGGAAATTATAGGTATGTAAAAAAAAAAAAATCAACTGTGACAACCCTAACAGGAGATGGACTGCTATTAGCAGGCCCTATTAGCAGTGAATGAGAGCCCCAGTGTATGCTGATCTCCCTGGGGAATAAAACACAGGTGGTTTGGCTGAGACCAAGATAAAAAGAGGGGACTTAATTTTCTTTCACTTATTACATTTCAACTTTTCTTACTACTAAGACCCATTAGTTACATAAAAATCCTCTGGATAAAAAACCCCAAAAGAAATAGCAAAAATATCTTCAAATGTTATTTGCTTCTGTAGATATATACAGATAAGAATATTAACTCTAATAGTACTCCTGTGATGGTTCTATCATTATAGCTTCAGCCTGCAGGAAATTCAAATTTTGAAATCCCACCTCTGAGGCTTATTATTGAGAGAAAAGAAAGAGGGGGAAAATTGGCTAGTGTTAAAATGCAAGTGATAAAAATTCTTTTTTTTTTTGTAAAAATAAATCTATCAAAATATCATATTTGATTGCAATGGCAAAATAGCAAAGCTGGAAGGACCCTTCAAGACCATCCTGCTTAAGTCTCTTCTTTTACAGATGAAGAAACTGAGGCACAGAAAGGGAAAATGACCTGCCCGTGATCACAGAATGAGAAAATAGTAGATGTGGAACATTCTCAATCTCTTACTCCCAGCTCAGTACTCTTTTTTTTTTTACTACACTTGAGCATGGACTAATGGAAAACAAATTAAAGCAGAAGATTGCAAAAAGGTTAGAAAATCTGAAATTGCTCATAAAGGATTGTTATTCTCTCACCTGGTTTTCTACTGCACCAGAAATTCTAACTGAAGTAATCCACAGAGCAAAACAAAGTGGATGACAGTCAAATACTAATCACTGCTTTCATTTGAAAGCATTGTATTTACAGCCTTTTTTTCTTCACAGGGTGAGACTCTACATTTGTAAAAACCAAATTTAATGCCATTGAAAGTTTGTTACAACGATTACTGAAAATCACAGGTGATTCATAGTCTCCAGGCACACCTGCCATGCCATCAAACAGCTAAAATTTCTCACCACCAAGGATGGATCTCAAGGGTCCCTCCTCCCAGAAGATGGACAGAACAGAGTCAATTGCTGAGGACATCAAACTGGAATTTTTATGAAGGACAGGGAAGAACAGGGCCAAGGAGATTGTGTGTGTATATGTATACACATGTAAGTATGTGTGCCAAGTATAAGGAAATAAGCACCATTCTTTCCCCAGATCCACAGGGACACACTGGGAGCCACCTGGAGAGTGCTGTCCTTCATAGCTCCGCTGTGAGCTGAGAGAGCACCAGAGCCTGTTTCACTGACAATGCAGGACAAGAAAGAAAGAATGCTTTTCCTTGCAGTATTCTTTTCCTTGCGTATTTGCTATGTGCACAGTGTACTCCCAATTAAGTCTTACCCTTCACCTGCTTGAAGCTGGGAGACAGCAGCCTCTGCAGCTCCTTTGGAGAGAGTGGTCTTTGTCTTTGCCAGGGCAACCAAAGGTTTAAATAAGGGACCAATTGCTCGCCTTTTCCTGATGTCTGAGAGAGTGAACACTCACTCTCTAGCCATCTGTGTCTTGCTTTCCAGTTCACTTTTAGCAAGGAATTAGAGAATATTGGCTTCCCATCCACCTCCAACCTTGTGGAGAGAATCAAGAAGTTGGGGGTGGAGTTGCCATAGCGTTCCGCCGGTAGAAATCCAACTTCCAAAACAAAGTTAACACCGCCAACAGCTGAAGTGGGAAGGCGATTGTAAGAGTAATAAGTATCTATCTTTTTTGCTTCAAATTAACATTCACTCTAATCAGTGAGTGAAAAGTGCTAAAATAAGCCAGAAAAGCATGTATGTGCTTAGCATTGCAGAGGAGAGAAGAATATGAGATACAGTTCTGATACACAACCACTATCCCAGCTGGGAAGACGAGATGTACACATTCGATAATAGTGAACAATAGAGGAAAATACAGAGGCCGGCTGGAGTGTGTGATAGGAATTCACAATAAAAGGAGAGTGATGAGGCTAGAGACCTCACTGAAGGCTTTGTAGAAGAGGAGGCATGTGAGAAAAGACCAGGAGAAGTGCATGAAGGAAAATGGAAAAGCGAGGACACCAGCCTATTGGGAAGAAGGTTAGGAGAAGCAGGGGGGCCTTGAGAGCCAGACAGAAGGGTCCAATGGGGCCAGAGAAAAGGACATGGTGAAGGTCTGAGCTTAGGAACAATTTAAGGAAAGCAGCATTGAAAAAAAAAAAAAGAAAAGTAGTCTGCCAGGATGGATTTAGGAGAGAAACAACCAGGAAGGTGGTTATGATGTACCCAGCATAAGATGATGAAGGCTCAGAAAAATTACAGAATTGGAAAAGGAACTGGAGTTTGCAGGGGAAAATGTGCCAAAACTAAAAGAAGGGAGAAAGTTTAGACAATTTGGTTTTAAACTAATTTTGGTATGGTTGCTGTGAACTAAGATGATGATGTTATGTTGCTGCTCCTGGGTAAACAAGATTGAGAAAATTCTCTCTCTCTCTCTCTTTCTCTCTCCCTTCCCCCCCCCCCACTTCCACTAATACACCCCCCTGTATGTGGGAAATGTGTGGTGACTCACTTAGATAAATTTCCCCTGTGCCTTCTCCTGTTGTTCTGAGTAGAAATGTTAGAGGGAAAATAGGGAGATGATCATTAGAACTTATATATGCAGATAGTTTGGGGCTTAAATTAATATTTACTTTATATTATGCTGCATAATAGGAAGCCTAAAATAGAACACATTCCAAGTACAGTTCAGCCAAGTGCTGGAACAATTGGCTTTCATATGAAATAAAATTAATCTTCACCCTTACCTCACACCATACACAAAACCTAATTCAAAATTATATTCATAATTCAAATACCTGACACAGGACTTCTATCCATAATATATAAAGAACTCTTGCAACTAAATAATAAAAAGGCAAACTATGCAACTTTTAAGAAAATAGACAAAAGTACAAACATTTCATAAAATAACATAGAAAGGGTCACTGGTTATGTGAAATGAAGCACACTATCATTGGTCATCTGCAAAATGAAAATTAAACCACAATGAAATACTACTATCCACTCACTTGAATAGCTAAAATTAAAAAGGCTGATAATACCAAGTGTTGGTTAGCATGTGGATCAACTATATCTCACACACAACTGGAGAGAATGTAAAATGGTGCAAGTCCTTTGGAAAACAACTTGATAGCATCTGGTAAATTTAAATATACCCTTACCATATGTCTCAGAGTTTCCACTACTGGCTCTTTATCCAAGAGAAATGAAAACCTACATGCACAAAAAGACTTGCATATGAATATTCATAGTAGCTTTCTTCATAATGGCCAAAAACAGGAAATAACTTAAATGTCCAATACTAGAGAAATAGACAAATTGGGTGGCCATACAATTAAATACTATTCAACAATATAAAGGGACATACTACTGATATGCTTATTAACATGGATGAATTTCAAAAGCCTTATTCTGGTCAAAAGAAGCCAGACACAAAATTGAACCTAATGTGTAATTTCATTTATGTCAACTTCTTTAAAAGGTAAAACCAATCTGTGGTGACATAAATGAGGCCCATGGTGGCCTGGGGCCAGGGTGGTTGAATCGACTGGAAAGGTGCCTAAAGGAACATTTGTAATGATCAGAATGTTCTACATCTTGATAGTGGTGATGGGATCATGGTTATACATATTTGTCAAAACACATCAAACTGTACAATTTAAAAGGGTGCATTTTATTATATGTAAAGAATAGTATTATTAATAGTTGATTTTAAAAACTCTGTTGAGCATGACAAGAATGATGGAAGTAATACAGTAAGTCCCCACATAACATCATTGGTAGGTTGTTGGAGACTATGACTTTAAGCAAAATAAGGTATAACAGGACTGGTTTTACCATAGGCTAATCAATTGGTATAAACAAGAGGTGAGATCCTACAGTATATTTCTTATCACAAAAACATCAACAAATGCTTGTAATAGTAAACATTGAAATAAATGTGAGTTATACATACATTTAGGAAAGATTAATTTTGATCTCCTCTGGTCCTATTAGTAGGGGGACCACACCTAAGGAGCATATTGCAAGTACAAGTTGGATCTATTAGGTGTAGAACATAAATGTCTTAATGCTGTAATAGGGTAAATGAGGTGAAAGCTATGTTGATTAGTAGGATGTAAGCACTCCAATTCGTACAAATAATCAACACATTGAATCTCATAATGGCATAAATGTATACATGATCTATGTACAAATGACTTAATAAAAAAAAAGAAAGATTAATAAAAACAAGTAAGACAATCGTTTAATCTGTTATTCCTATTCAAAGTCTCAGTGGACTGAACCTCTCCCAGCAGCTCAGGATGCTAGGCAAAAACAAACCCCGGACAGGCCACCATAAATCACTGGGCTCACTCACACACACACACCCCCACACTCACACTGGAACTGTGTAGACATGCCAATTGACCCACCATGCACATATTTGGAATGTATTAATAGGAAGAGGAAGGAACTGAAGAAAACTCAAGTAGACGGGGAGAACATGAAATCTCTACACAGACAGCAGCCCCAGTGGGGATCAATTTTTTTTTCCCATCAGCATTATAATGAAACAATGTTACTGGAAGACCTGCTATATGTTGTAGTGATTAATGAAAACTGACTTTCTTTAATATGTGAATTTCATAAATCCATGACTTTCCTCTCTTTTCCTTTTTTATTAAAAAATGTAAAATATGAATAACTCAAGCATACAAATTGCTGGAAATCACATAGCAGACACCTTGGTGTGTATCACTAAGATAAAACAGATGTAAATGCTTTGTCTTATGGAGCTCTAAAAAAGGAAAGCACAAAAGATACAAAACATTACTATTACTGGTAAAGCCCTACTTCCACTCCTTCTCCCTCCTTCTCCCCTCCCTAGGAGAGCACTATTTTCCTGAAGTTGATGTTCATTAATCAGCTGCTTGATTTTATACATTTACCGTAAAACTGTATATGTACATAAATAATGCATAATTTTGTATATTGTTGAATGTATATAAATGGAATCCACTGCATATATCTTCAGCAAATTGTTGTTATCATTTAATAATACTTTTTAGATTGTATGTATATATCGACATAGATAGATATAGCTCATTTATTTTAACCACCATGTGAATAAGGCATTTAGCCATTCCCCAACTGAGGTATACCACATTGCTCCAACTTTTTCACTTTTATATGGAGTGTTGCAATAAACGTCTCCATATACATTTTTTTATTCACGTGTCCAAGAGTTTATCTAGGGTAGACATATAGATGTGGTATTAGCAAGTTGCAGAATTTTGTGGCTAGTCATGCTGCATAACCACCCTAAAACTTTGTGGATTAAAACAGTAACTTTCATTTATTTTTATTCATTAATCTGTGATTTGGGTAGGGATAGCTCATCTCTGTTCTATACAGCGTCATCAGATGACCCTACTAGAACTGGAGTAAAATGAAGCATTCTCATTACTAGCAAATTAGAATTGGGTGTCAGCTAGGAAGTCAGCTGGCCCTGTCAGCTAAGGATTTCGATCTCTCTCTACATGTGGCTCTCTTTGTAGTTAGTTGGACTTCTCACTGCACTGTAGGTGGATTTCAAGAAGTCCCAGGCAGAAGACGAAGATTTCTTCTGACCTTGTGACTAAAATTCTAGAATATCCCATCCATTGCATTCTATTATGCAAATGACTAAAGCCAGCCCTGATTGAATGGGAGGTGTGACAAGGAATTAGCAGTCATTTTAAGTCTACCCCATTTTCCCCTCTAACCATAGATGATTTACATTTCTCGTACATGCAAAATACATTCACCCCTTTCTAAGGCCCCCAGAAGTCTCAGTCTATTTTGACCTCAGGTTCAGATTTGAGGACCAGGGTTTTATCAGCTAAATCAAGTCCAGGTGGGGATGTGGCACCTCAAGTAAAGTTACTTGAATACAAATCCTCTGGATATGAAAAACCTATGAAATAAAGAAACCAGTTACGTTCCTCCACACACCCAACATACAATGGTAGCACAGAAACATGATACCCACAGTAGACCCTCTCATTCACAAAGGAGAGGAACAAGAGACCCATAACAGTTTAGAGCACTTCTGAAATTTAGCCAGGCCTATGTTGTATCACTAATTCTTTAATTATGTCCCAATCTTGCTCTCTGGGAATAATTCTTCATAGCTCTTGGTTCTGTTACCGGAATTTCCTTTTTCAGTAGGTCCTTGGACTCAGGAATTCAAAGAATGAACCCATATACCACAGATCAGTGGTAAGGTAGGATTTATCAGACAGAAAGGAATACAGAAGGAGTAAAAAGCACCAGAGCTTCTGACAAAGGAAAAGACCCAAGTTGAAAGATCTTCGCATGGACCTTTGTCTATAGGTATATATAGTCACATGGGTCCTTTGTAGTTACATTTGGCCAGGACTTGGTAAAAAATGATTGGGTATAATCCCTTTGCTGGGGCAAAATGTCAGGGCATTCCCTACATGAAATTGCCCAACCTAGGAAACTTACATGAAATTGCCCAGGCCTAGGAAATGGGGGGGGGGGGGTTCCTGTTAAGCTCTGAATGGGGGAACCCTGTATCAGCTCCAGCCTCTGAGACCTCAATTCTATCCTCCAATCATTCTTTATTATACACAAAAATAATGCCCCATGGACTGGTGAAACTTTTGGAATGATGGCATAAGAAGTTCAATCAACACTTTCCACAGTGAAACAACCATTTAACTATTGAAAATTACTTCAAATAATCATTTAAAATCTTGGAAACTATTCTAAGGACATACACTAAATGAAGGGACATTTAACCAAAAAAATCTACTAAATCTCAAGAAGAACAATGAGGCTCCATGGTACCTGAATCACTTCCTATTCCCATGCCTAATGCCACAAGCTCTGCCCAATAAAATCTCTACCCTGGGCAGATATAAACATGAAGACAGGTGTTCTCTTCCTGCTCAACTCCTAGAGGAGGGCCACAGTTTCACTCTGGCAGCAGCAGGCTGCTGGTGTCTTTCATTCTCCCCAACCCCATGATGCAAAGGTTCAATTCTTGGCAGGCAAGTCGGAGAGGACTGGAACTTCCTTTCCCCATTCCGGTCCCACTTGTGACAGGCTCAGAAGACTGGTGTCCAATTGGCTCTACCTCAGCTCATTCATAGGATAAAGGTCCTATTATGGTACAGGAAAGCTGAAAAGACCAGTGGCTACCGTCATCCCCGGTGCCAAGGGGTAAAGCAGGAGTGTCACCCTAGAAGAAGCAAGCCACTGTCCCCACCCTCAGCTCCAGTGTAGTGTTGCAGAAGTCCTGCCCAAGGGGAGAAGCAAGGCCATAAGGACTGAAAGCTCCACATCCCTGCCAGAGGTGATGGACTTTATTTAAAAGAGAACAAGAGGAAGTTCACCCCTAAGGACGCTGTCCTAAACAATGGATTCTGAGTGCTCACAGCACAAAGGAATAATAAATATTTGAGCTTATGGATATGCTAATTATCCTGATTTGATCCTTATACTTTGTATACATGTATCAAAATATACCATAATATGTACTCTTATTACATGTCGGGTCAAAATAAAAGGGAAGAAAAAGAAACCAGAAATTGTGCCAAAGGGACACAAAACTGGAGATTTTGGTAGAAGGCTTCTTTCATTACTTCCGACTACAAACCTTCCCTTCCTCTCATCTCCTTCCCAATTTTGGTACCTCTGCTGCCCTCCCCTAGTTGTGGTTATGAAAAAAGCCCCAGCCTCCCTAGCTTCCTCCCTTTGGAGGGATCCAGATGACCACGCACATTTAAGCACTTTGTGAGCTCATTTTGAGAGCTTTACAAGCTGATCATGTGAGGAAACATACAGAGGCCAGCAAAACATGAGACTGGTAAAATATCTTTTAGTTAATATATATATATATATATATATATATATATATATATATATATATATATAAATATATAAATATAGTCTGTGTTATCTTGACCTTTTACAGAAAGGGGTTCCTTACAAGGTTTCCCAAACTCTGAAGGCCAATGAGTGGTAGACCCCAGAGAATCAACTGGGTTTTCCAATCCTGAATCAATTTCTCTTGGCTCGGTTCTGCTCTCTCCTTACTCAATGAGTGATGATTTCTGCTATAGGGAACATTGGCATTTAAAAACAGTTCTTTGATTATGCATCAACATCTGTATAGCAAATGCACCATTCAGCAGCAGCAAGTAGGGCACATTGAAATTCTGATTTAATAACAAAGAAAGAAATATATTCCACACAGATCCATCCATGTGCCAGAATACAGGAACTGTCAGAACATCTGCATCACATTATATTACCTTGGGATTTTCATTTTTCTTTAGGAGAGAAGGAGGTGTGTACATTTGGAAGGAACTGCTAATTTCATCCCCATATATTTAGGTAAATATTACATACATATTTCTATAAATCAACCTTCCAGAATTGGAATAAGTGTACCTTGGTAGTTTCATGCCAGCTCACTATAGACAAAACAAAATCACCATAGACAAATCAAGGAATTAAGGAAAGTATACCCCAACTCACTTTGTGGAAATAAGCCATATTTTGACTCTTGTTACTAAGAGTGTTTCTTTCTGGAAAAGGAAGGCAAACCATAATTTAATTGAAATATTCGAATCCATAAATTTACTGTTTATGTTACTGGGCAAAAAGGGCCCAGCTACCTGTCACTATCAACCAACACACAGAGACAGGGATAGGTCCACCAAACTTTGTCTTCAGTGAAAGTAGCCTTTCCAAGACTGTTCTGCTCTTCCATTTCCAAAATTACAGTTTTATACATTTATACATCAAAGTGAAGACCGTGTTAACCCTTAAACAATAATCAGCAGAACCCATGACCCATAGTAAATAATAATCAGTATAACTCATGACCTAAAACAACATTTCAATTCAAAAGTTAATCTCCTAAATCAATCCAACTAAACTACTCAAGATAGGCATCTTTAGGGCGGGAGCTAAATTTACAAAACAGTAAGAATGGGACTTGGGGTGAAGGTCAAGTAGGACCTAAACAGACCAGATTAACTGTGTCATGTCTGCCCTAGCCTGACAGACTCCATCTTATTCTCATGATATGTGATTTCATTTATGTGCCCTGAAGCCAAGAGTGAAGGCCTCTATGGTCAAAATCCCATAGTAAAACAATGGCTTCTTCTACTAATCCAGGCATTCTCACCCTGGTGTCCAAAAACCCCTAGAGAATCCACAGCAAACTTCAGGAAGACTTTGAACTCTTCCAAGTTGTGTACTAAATTGAGTGTGGGAGCTAGGGGTTAGAACTTACGTGCATTCTTTTGGGGAGGAATCCCTGGCTTTCATCAGATTCTCCAAGGTATTTAGAATCCTTAGTGAAAAGTCTGCCCTCATAGATCAAGAAAAATGGTAAAGCTTCTTCTCCTTTATAAAAAGACCTGAGGTTTTGCCCCATGTGATTCAGGAACCTTTCCAAACGTCTAGAATTTATGAATAAACAGTGGCTGTAATTGGCTTAGACTTGCCAAATGTTATCCAAAATGACACGCATGGGTCATGCATACAGGACTCATCAAAAGTGATTTTGATGTCCTACGCAGCACGCCGAATGTGGATACTGACAAGTTTGGGGCAGATGAATCTTACAGTTTGGCCTCGTCCTCTCCAAGCTCATAGAACTCTGCAGAGCCCTAACCCAACAGTGTATGCATTACGCTCTACAACCCAGTATCTTGGTATCCACCTAAGCTATTGTGCTGTTGACTTGCAGTGTCAAATTTCAAAAGGCAAAAATATTCAGTAATAGTAGCTAGCACTTATTTAAGCATTTACTCTGTGTCAGAACTGTGTTCTGTGTATTGTATATTTTACATGCCATTTAATCCTAATGAAAACTATGAAATTGGTGTTCTTAGTAGCTCCATTTTACTTATAAGGAAACTGAAGATCAAAACTGAGGTTGTGACTAGCCCAAGGTCACAAAGCTGGTCAAAGGTAAAGATATCAAAGTTGATGGTATTTAGCATTAGATTATATTTCTCCCCACTTCTCCCCCAAAACCTCCCCTTCCAGGCCAGGTGCAGTGGTTCATGACTATAATCCCAGCACTTCAGGATGCAAAGGTGGGAGGATTGCTTGAGACCAAGAGTTTGAGACCAGCCTAAGCAACAAGTGAGATCCTGTCTCTACAAAAAATCATTTCCCCCTCCATTCTAAATGCCTTTGCTTATATGTACTCAATACAGTCCATATACTTTCTCCAGGTGTTGGTAACCCCAGAAAAAAAATAATCAAAGCATTTTAAAACACACTTACTATATGCCAAAGCACTGGACCACATTTTTCATACAGTATCTTATTCAGTGCTCCCCACAAACTCCCTTGCATAGAGCACAGTGAAGCAACATGTTAGTAGTTGGAAGCACAGTGTTGGGAGTCAGACTGCCATTTTTCAGATGAGGAAACCAATGCTCAGAGACGTTAAATAGCTTGCTGAAGACCAAACAGCTAGTAAGTGGGAAAGTCGAAACATGAATTTAAGTTTAGCAGACGTAAGAGACTCTTTAACACAAGAAACATCTTTTAAATTTTTTTTAATATAATGTTGAGATAGTCATCAAAATTTGTACCATTTTAATGAGGGATAGACACCTTGCTTCATTTTCCCTTTTCTGTGACATTTTGCCTTTCCCGTGTCCCTTTCCGTGTGACAGAGCCTCCTACGCGGTGATTTGTGCTAACATAAGCATAGTAAGACAGAGCTTAGGCCCCGTGCATATATAAGCCAAATACACAAAACTTTCAATCTACCAAACCAGTCATGCCAGATTTATGAAGAGGAAAGAAAAGGGCAGAAGACGTGACGGAAATACACTCTCACTGAGAAGCACTTTTTGTCTTCCCCCACCCCTGCTTTATTGTCTTGTTAAACAAGAATTATGGCATAAAACACATGGCTTATATCGCAAGCAGGTCACATGTGGTGCTGGTGACCCGCAGCTCTTATCTGCCCTGAGCAGATTCATTTACAGCCCTCTTCAGTTTCTGCACACTTTCCTGAATATAAACGTGCTCACTAAGTGTCTGTGCACTGCTTCCATTCTTTTTGTTCACCTGCCTTGGGTACAGAACACACAGAATTCTAGGACCAGACATAAGGATCCTTGAGTGAGACAATAGTTTTCATTTTAATAAAAAGCAGGAAGGCTACCGTGTCCCTGCTTCAGATGGCAGTAGGGGAAGGGGGAAGAAGTAGTCAGAATATTAAATCGCCTTTCTTTGTATTCATGGTCAGATGGGCTATTCGAAATTCAGCAAGCTTTGAAAACATGTTGGCTACGCACTGCCTCCAGGTTTGGCAGCTCTTCCTTTTCTGTTGGAATGAGTGCCTGACCTTAGGGAATACTCCCTTCAGATGTCAGCTGCACACCTTGCCCAGACAAAGCTTCCAACACCTTGACTTATTCCGAAGAAACCCCCATAGCAACTGAGAGGCTATTAGCATTGCTAGACGTCAGGTAGGCCGAGTAGCATCCACAGAAAGGAGGAGGAGTGGAGATGAGAAGGATACTGTCAATAGCAGCTTTATGGGGGGGGGGGAATCACTGAGAATTTGATGTAGAAGAATCTTATGCTCTTTTCAGAAAGGTGCTGTGAGGGTCCACATTGAGGTTAACTTCCAGAGAATTCTTCAACTCTAGATTTTAATGTCGCAGGGAAAATGTACACCTAAGGAAAGACTGGAACTTTTCCAGTATGATACTTGAATATAGCATCATGCGACGGTTGACTTGAGGATGTCAGCATTCCACCAGACGCATTCGTTCATTTGCACAACCTTTAAGCAAATATTACAAAAATGTCTCATATTTATAGAACATTGGGGATTTTTCCAAGCACTTTCACAGGGCTTACTTTATCAGATAAAGGCAGAACTTATCTTCACTTTACAGGCTAATGAATCAAAAATATTTATTACGAGCTCACTATAGGCATAGAAAACAACCATACTAAGATACAAAACATAATGAAGTGATGGCTTTAATGCACAAGCCAATGGGTTCAGAAGTTAGCTTTGAGTCCCCTCCCTGTCACTTACTGACTTTGTGACCTCTCTGATTCAATCACCTGATCTGTAGAACACAGATTATAACAACCTCATAGAGTTGTTGTGTGTATAAAATGAGGAGATAATATATTGCATATATCAAAGGTCCAATAAATGGTAATTCTGAGTAGTGGTGATGTTTTTATCACCAGTCATGATGGGGAAAAGAATAGGTCTGGGACAGTCCCTGCCCTCACTGTGTAGCTGGGGAAATAAGTTATCCACACATGGAAAAAAAATACCACCAACACTAGGCAGTAAATCTTAAATGTTACTTGAATGGTAAAGAAGAAAGTTCTACTTAATTATAAAAAAGACAAATAATCCAATTTTAAAATGTGCAAAGGGTATGAATAGACATTTCTCCAAATGGCCAATAAGCCAATGAAAAGATGCTCAACATCATTAGTCATTAAGGAAATACAAATCAAAAGTACCACATAGCATACCCAAAAGGATGCTAGATAATAACAAGTATTGTGAGAATGTGGAGAAATTAGAATTTTGGGAAATGTAAAATTGCACAGCCACCATGGAAAATAGTCTAGCAGTTCCTCAGAAAGTGAAATATGGAGTTATTATATGACTCAGCAATTCCACTCCTAGGTATCTACCCAAAAGAATTGAAACATATTCATGCAAAAACATGTACATAAGTTGTATATTAGCATTATTCATAATAATGAAAAAGTAAAAACAACCCAAATGTTCATAAACCTATGAATAAATAAATAAAATGTCACGAACCCATATAATATAATATTATTTGGCAATAAAAAGATATAAAGTATAAAACCAGTATATTGTACCTCATGATTGCATTAATGTACACAGCTATGATTTAATAAAATAAATAAATAAAAAGATATGAAGTACTGATACATGGCATAGCATGAATGGATCTTATGAAAGAAGCCAAATGCGAAGCTGTGTATAATATGATTCCATTCATACAGAATGTCCAGAATAGGCAGATCCACAATGACAGATCTGTGGATGCCTACTGGGGGAGGCAGTGATGGCTAAGAGGTGTGAGGATTTTTGAGAGAAAGAAAAGAATAAAAACGTTCTAAAATCAATTGTGATGATAGATGGACATCGCTGTAAATATTCTTTAAAAAACTGAATTGTACACTTTAAGTGGGTGAATTGGGTGGTATGCAAATTATATTTTAATATCCTTGTTTCCAAAAATAAAGTTCTATAAAAATTAGGAGGATAATGAAATAACTGTACATTAGAGAAGGAGTTCTAAAGGTGAATTGAAGATGGACAGTATTTTGAAAGCTATAGAAGAAAAGGCATATGTATCAGTCAGCTATCACTGCATAGCAAAGCATTTTATTATTTATGGATAAAAAACAAACACTTATTCTCATATGTCTGAGTCTCAGCTGGGGATCAGGTGACCTCAGCTGGATTTGACTCTAAATAGTGGATATAGGCTCAGCACCTGTGCTCGGTGGTTAGAGCACTGGCCACATACACTGGGGCTGGTAGGTTCGAACCCTGCCAGGGCCAGCTAAAGCAACAATGACAACTGCAACAACAATAAAAAAAAAAATAGCCGGGCATTGTGGTGGGCCCCTGTAGTCCCAGCTACTTGGGAGGCTGAGGCAAGAGAATCACTTAATCCCAAGAGTTTGAAGTTGCTGTGAGCTGTGATGCCACAGCACTCTACCGAGGGCAACATAGTGAAACTCTGTCTCAAAAAAAAAAAAAAATAGTGGATAAAGATTCAGGTCTTTATTACATTTCTCTCATTCTCCTCAGACCAGCAGGCTACCCAGAGAAGGTTCTTCTCATGTGATAGCAGAAGCACACAAGGGCAAGCCTGATCCCATAAACCTTTCCTTACATCCTGTCTACTAATATTTATTTGCCAAAGTAAGTCAATTGGTCAAGGCCTAATCCAAGTGTGGGAAGAACTGCAGAGTCTCATGGCAAAAGGAAAGACACCACAGGGATAAGGGGAGTATTAGAGCCAACCATCCAATTGAACACAATACTCCTGATGGAGACGACATTCATTCATCCCACAAACACAGTCTGCTCTGTACAAGGTGATTCTGAGAACCAGGATACAACAGGAAACGAGACATGTTCCTGATTTCATGTAGATCACAATAGTCAGGGATCCCAAAACAGCAGGTTTAAGACGGACCTGTAAACTAGGAGCAACTAGCCAAAGTACCCAAAGGATCAAGATTTGTGAAGCAAATGGGTTAAAATGAGGGACAGCACTAAGGTGAGCTGGGGAGTGCTAGTGCAGCCTGAAGGAGGCAACTACTACTTAGCCGCAGCTGGCTGTTACCAAGAGGAAACGTGAACTTAGTCTTTATTCCCCTCACATAATAAACCCCACTGTGCAAGTCAAATGAAACTCCTGAGGGCAGGATGTGACCTGAAAGCCACAAGTTTGCTGACCTCTAATGTGAAAAAACAATTAGAAAATATGCTAACTGCTATAGTGGAGGTCCATGTAATGTGCAATAAAAAAGAGGTGACATACAAGTGGACTCTCCGAGGGCAGGGAGGGCAGGTAGAATGTACGCACAATGGTATGAGGAATGAGGGATCATAGTGTGTTCAAGGAACTGCCGCTGTGTTGATTGGACGGAAGATCAGGGTTCTAGAGAAGGAGGCAGGTGGAAAGAAGTGAAGCTAAAGAATTAGACAGGCACCAGAGCATGAAAGCTCTCTCAGGTGGTACTAAATTGTTCAGAATTTATCCTGAAGAGTTGTGAGCAGTGAAAGGGTATGATCAGATTATTTGTCTACCATGGTTGTGATAGGTGTGAGGGATGCGAGAATGGAAGCTGGCAGACTAGGGAAGACAGAGCTATTGTGGTGGTCCAGGTGAGAAAGAACAAGAGCTGAACTAAAGCAGCGACGGTAGGCATGGAAAGATCAGACCGATATGAAAGGTGACAAACAGGTAGAATTTACTGAATTTGGTCACATACTAAATGTGGGTAGTAAAGGAGTTAGAAAAAGAATAGAAAGAGACCTAGATTTCTGAGTTGGGCAACTTGATATAATAAAATCTCATCCATGGAGATAGGGGAAACAGAAGGATGTTAGAGTGGTGGCTTGAAATAATAACTTTAGTTTTGGACATATTATCTTTGGGGAGATATGTCTATTAGGTAGTTGAACATGGAAGAATAAAAGTCAAAAGAAAGGTTGGGGCTAGAGATGTGGATTTGAGCATCTTCAGCTACCAGACAGTAATTGAAGTCGAGGGTTTGAATGAACTTACAAGGAGTTGAGAGTTTAAAAAAGAAGAGAAATCCTAGGGAAAAGCAATGCTTAAGGGATAAGCTCAAAAAGAGCTTGACAAGAATTTTGAGGAATAATTGGAGAGGTGGGAGGAAAAACCAGAAAGAACATCACCATAGAAATGAAATTTAAAGATAATTTCAAGAAAGGAATGGTCCTCATTAACAAGTACCAAAAGAGATTGAATCAGATGGGAAAGCAGAGTTCATTGGATTTGACAAAAAGGAACTCATTGGAGCTGTTGACCTAAAGTCACAGAAGTAATGGGGTGTGGGGGTGAGAAGAGCAGAAGGCTAGTGATCATGGATTAAAGAGGAAGTAAGAGGTGAGAAAATGAGTATACAGGTGAGGGTAGGCCATTCCTTGGAGAAGCTGGGATGAAAAATAAAGAATACAGATTCTTTACTTGTAAAGTAAACAAAGTAAAGAGAGAAGTAGTAAAGTACTTTACTTTTCTCAAAGTAAAGAGAAAGCAGGAAGTAAAGAGAGATATCCAGAGTTGAGGAAGTTTTATTGTAGTTTAGTTTTGATTGTTTTTTGTTGAAGAAGGGATATCTCTGTACTTGTTAAATAAATATCCAATGGAGATGGGGATAATTTAATTAGACAGGAGTTAGAAGTAATAATATGTGGGATAAGATTCCTAAAATTGCCAGAGGGAAGGATAAAGCAATGCTCTGATGAGATCCAAACCAAAGTTTAGATGGAATGGCTTTAGGGAATAGACACTTCTCTGATAATAGGATAGAAGAAACTTCGAAGTGGATAGATGTAAATATATTAGTAGGTTTAGTAGCAATGAATTGAGGGAGTTCCTGTTTGGTGGCTTCTATTTACTATGCACAGTAGGAACCAAGGTTATTTTCTGAGGTTAAGGAGAGAAGTGGTAATGTTGGTAAACAGCTGTTGATATATTTAAATAAGGGGGGAGAGAGAAGCTAGTTCTATTCATGCAGGGGAAGTAAACCAGGTTTCCTAATCTAACTATATATTCAAGCAGTTGAATCCCTTCCATCTGTTGACTCTTAAGCTCTTAGGCCTAGTCCAGCCTGTCCAGGCACCTCTGGGTTCTTTTCATCTTCCATGGATTTAAGGGATTGTTCATCTGCGGGTGTTCCCCTGGATACCCCAGTGTTGAGGCAGGGTGCCCCGTTGAGAAGTCAACCTATCCACACTGAGCCTTAAAGGGGAAAAGTTGTTTGGAAGTGGCACTTGAAATCGAATATAAGTCTGACCTGACTCCCAGTCCTGCAGTTCAGGGCCATTGAAGAAGATGCGACACGTACTCCGGGGCTCACCGAGAGCCCCTACCTTGGAGAAAGCCAGGACTCAGTCTGAGGGCTCCAGAAGCATTGTGGAAAGTGTTGGTAGAGAAGGAAGTAGGTGAGTAAATCCAGGATGCAGCTAATGTGAAGGAAGCACAAGGTGTTTGAGAATTACCTTTGAGACTGAAGATAGGATGACCAGTGAGGTCAGCATTTGGGGAGACACGAAAAAGAGCAAAGACAAGAAACTTAATGGGATTGGATGGTATCTAAGTTCCAAAAAGAACTATGAGAAACATTTCCATGCCAACACAGACCCGTGCACTGGGTGCCACTGTAGTCATGTGTCATTAGTCCTATATGCTCTCATCAGCACTCTGTGACTGAACTTCCTCAGCCTACGTTTTCAAAAGAGCAGAGGCTCAAGAGTCAGATTCGTGGAGTTCTAGCCACAGCTCTGCTTTTTCAAACTGTGTGACTTCAGAAAAAATTACTTAACCTCTCTAAGCCTCCTTTATAAAATAAATACAATAGTACTGACCTTGCAGAGTTGTCAAAAAGATTAAAAAGATGTCATGTGTGAAACTCCTTATACATGGTAGGCATTCAATAAATGTTAGCTATATTTTCCAGAGGTGGGGAAAAGGAATTTTGGCCACTCCACTGACTTCTGGGCTTATGTAACCAATAGCCTATTTTGCTTTGCCATTTTGGATGTCTCACAGGCACCTTCAACCACTTTACTCTTGGTCCTCCCCACCTATTCTCGTCCTCTCTCACTGCTCCCCACGTCACTTACTAACATCTCCACTCACCCTATTTTCCAAATCAGAATCTTTTTGTGTGTGAGACTAAGTCTCACCATGTTGGCGTCACAGCTCACAGCAACCTCAAACTCTTGGGCTTAAGCGATTCTCTTGCCTCAGCCTCCCAAGTAACTGGGACTACAGGTGCCCACCACAATGCCTTGCTTTTTTTGTTGTTGTTGTTGCAATTGTCATTTAGCTGGCCCAGGCTGGCTTCAAACCTGCCAGCCTCAGTGCATAGGACCAGTGCCGTAACCACTGTGCTACAGGCATTGAGCCAGTCTTTCTGTCTTTCTGTTCGTCTGTCTTTCTTTTTTCTTTCTTTCTGTCTGTCTGCCTGTCTTTCTGTTTGTCTGACTTTCTGTCTGTCTGTCTTTTAGTCTGTGTTTCTCTTGGTCTGTCTTTCTGTCTGTCTTTCTATCTTTCTGTCTGTCTATGTCTGTCTTTCTGTCTCTCTCTTTCTTTCTGACTTTCTCTCTTCCTTTCTTTCTTACTCTCTGTCTGTCTTTCTGTCTCTTTCCTTCTGTCTTTCAGTGTTTCTGTCTTTCTGTCTCTCTGTCTCTCCGTATCTCTTTCTTTCTTTTTTTTTGAGACAGAGCCTCAAGCTGTCACACTGGGTAGAGTGACATGGCATTACAGCTCATAGCAACTTCCATCTCCTGGGCTTAAGCGATTCTCTTATCTCAGCCTCCTGAGTAGCTGGGACCACAGGGGCCTGCCACAATACCCAGCCCTTTCTCTTTTTTTGGTTGTAGTTGTCATTGTTGTTTGGCAGGCCCAGGTTAGACCTGAACCCACCATCTCTGATGTATGTGGCTGGTGCCCCAGCGGCTTGAGCTACAGGCACCGAGCCCTTTCTTTCTTTCTGTCTGTCTGTCTTTCTTTCCTGTTTGTCTATCTTTCAGTATTTCTGTCTGTCTTTCTGTTTGTCTGTCTTTCTGTCTGCCTTTGTGTCTTTCTGTCTTCCTTTCTCTCTGTCTTTTCATCTGTCTTTCTGTCTCTGTCTTTCTGTCTGTCTTTGTATCTGTCTTTGTGTGTCTTTCCATCTTTCTTTCTTTCTTTCCTTCTTATCGTCTATGTGTCTTTGTCTTTCTGTCATTCTGTCTTTCTGTCTTTCTTTTCTTTTATTCTTTTTTTGGGGGGGACAGAGTCTCACTATGTTGCCCTTGGTAGAGGGCTATGGTGTCACAACTCACAACCTCCAACTCCTGAGCTTAAGTGATTCTCTTGCCTCAGCCCCCCAGTAGCTGGGACTACAGCCACCTGCCACAACACCCTGCTATTTTTTGTCATAGTTGTCATTGTTGTTTAGCTGGCCTGGGCTGGGAATGAACCCACCAGCCTAAGTTATGTGGCCAGTGCTATAACCACTGTGCTACAGGTGCCAAGCCCCAAATCAGAATCTTAGATATTGTCCTTGCTTCCTCCCTATGGATTATCTCTCCACATCGAATCCACCACCAAATCCTGCCATTTTTATCTACAAAGTATCACTCAAATCCAGACTCTTCTCTTCATCTCCACAGCCACAACCTTACTCCAAGAGCCTGAAAATCACCACAGATTCGTCTGCTTTCCTAACACCCTACAGCAGTCATCAGCAAGTTCCTTTTATTCTACCAACTAATTATATCTTGTTTTCAATTATTTTGTAAACTTTCAATAGTGATGAATATCATCCATGGATAAAATAATATAAAACATATGCACAATTTAAAAATAATTCCAAAGTGAGCACCTGCCCATTAACCACCAACCAGATAAGCATTACTAGACTTTTAGAAGAACCTTCACACTAAGTTACCACTTTGTCACATTTATCTTCTCTCCCTATAGGTAATTTGTATCCTACATTTCTACATCTTGTATAATAAATCCCTTCCATTTTTTTCTTTCTTTTTTTTTTGGGGGGGGGGCCAGGGCTGGGTTTGAACCTGACACCTCTGTTATATGGGGCCAGCGCCCTACTCCCTTGAGCCACAGGCACCACCTACCCCTTCCATTTCTTCATGACTTTACTACCAATGTAGTCATCCTTCAACAATATAGTTGGTTATACTTAAATATCAAAGAAATTGAATCATCTATGTTTTTTGGTAACTTATTTCACTCAAGGTATGTTTGAGACTCATCTATGTTGGCATGTGTAAATTGTGTGTTCACTTCTCTTGCTATATTGAATTAAATTGCATTAAGAAAGAATAATTGAGGGCAGGGGGCAAGATGGCCGACTGGAAGCAGCTTCCAACAGAGGCTCCTGTCCAAAAGGAAAGATAACCTCCAGAAACTGCCCAATTGAGCTGAAGATTGAGAGCCCAGTCGAAAGAGAGAGAAGTTATAACTGCAGGTCAACATTGAGGCAAGCAGCAAGTTCAAGAAACCAAGCTTCAGGCAGAAAAACTGAAATAAAGTTTTCCACTATTCTGAACTTCCAGGACACCCTTCCCCCCTTAACTGATGCACCAGAAGCCTGACCTGTGCTGAAAATAAGGGAGGAGGACTTGATCAGAGCCCACCCTCACTACCTGCCAGACCAGGCGGCCGGCCAGATAAGAGAATCCGGGGCCCCACTGAGCCCCGGCCAGCCCTCATGCCAGGAACTCTACCAGGACTCCCACGCAGCCCTGATTGGCACCCTGCTGGGCCTTGGCCCACCACCAGCAGCAACGACATCTGCTGGGACTCACAAGCAATGATCTGTGCCCCGCCAGGCCTGATCCGTGCCACAGGCCCACCGCCCACAGCAGCCATGAACTCCACTCCACCAGGAATCCTTTGGCCCAGATTGGAACCCTGCTGGGCCTTGGCCCGCTGCCAGCAGCAGCCAGGAAGTCCGCCGAGACTCCCACCTGGTGCCGATCTGTGCCCTGCCTGGCCTTGACCTGCCCCCCGATGGACCCCGCCTGGCTCCAATCCATTCCCCAAGCCCATCGCCCTCCTTCCGGAGCCCTCCTCCCAGCCAGAGACTGCTGGAGGCATGGGCTCGCTTTGCAAAGGCCACTGGGTACCCCATCCCATGCCCTGCTGCTTGATCTGGGTGTGTCACACTCCAGAGCTGCTCCCACATCCAGAACTCCCTGGGTGGGGAAGTCCCAGAGGAGCTACACAGGGTCACTCCCTACAAATATTCAGCAACAACACAGTGATCCTGCCAGGGTCTGATCTGGGAAAGACACCTCCCAAAATCTGAGGACAATCATAGGCAACAGTGAAAAATAATCATGAGGCAGAATCAACAGAAAAACTCTGGCAGTATGAATAATCAGAGTAGATCAACTCCCCCAAGGAAAATCAAGGTAGATAGATACACCACAAGATCGCTTGCATAAGCAAATGGCTGAGATCTCAGAAATCTAATTCAGAGTCTGAATAGCAAATAAGATCAGCAGAATGGAGGAAAAGATGGAACTAGAATTTCAGGCAGTAATCCAAAAGATGACTCAAAAGATGTCTCAAGAATTGAACGAATTCAAACACAAAATGACCAAAGATTTTGACACATTGAAACAAGAAGTTGCAGCCCTCAAAGGTCTGAGAAATATGGTAGAATCCCTCAGTAACAGAATGGAGCAAGCAGAAGAAAGGATTTCTGACATGGAAAACAAAGCTTTCAAATGCTCCCAAACTTTCAAAGAGGAAGAGAAATGGAAGGCAAAAATGGATCATTCTCTCAGACAGCTCTGGGATAACTCAAAGAAAACCAATATTCGCCTTATAGGGATACCTGA
>CAUYRH010176980.1:0-16295 GCA_963574655.1 Perodicticus potto | reverse complement strand
GTAAAGAAAGATGGTGACTTTTCCTCTTTCATATTTACATGGATGGAGCTGGATCAGGTTCTCCTTAGCAAAGTGTCTCTAGAATGGAAGAAAAAGTATCCAATGTATACATCCCTATTATGAGGCAAATTTATATCTATATATCTTCTTGACCCAGCTGCTGTTCAGCATAAGGTTTAGTTTCGATGAATTTATGTGAGAATGAAAATTTTTGTGGGAGTTCTATTTTTATTAATGGTCCAAAATAGATGCAAGGTATAATTTCTATTCTTTTAAATTTGTTGAGATTTGATTGTACCCCAAGATATGATCAATTATGGAGGATGATCCATGGACAGATGAGTAGATGTACACTCAATTTTATTGGAATGGAATGTTCCATATGTCTGTTAAGCCCATTTCTTTCAAAGTTGTATTTAAGTTCATTGCTTCTTTGTTTAGATTCTGCTTAGAAGATCTGCCCAGTTATGTCAGAGGGTTGTTAAAGTCCCCAGTTACTGTTCAGATAAGTTTGGGTTCATTTTATATATCTGGGATCATTTACATTGGGTTCATAGGTATATAGAATTGAAATGTCTTCTTGTTACATTTTTCCCTCGACAAGTACATAGTATCCATTTTTGTCTTTCTTTATTTTTGTCAGTTTAAATCAAATTGTGTCTGCAAATGAGATTGCAATCTCTGCTTTCTCCTGATTGTCATTTTCCTGAAATATTGTTTACAAACCCTTAACCCTGAGTCTTTTTTTTTTCTTCTTAGAGCTGAGATGTCTTTCCTGAAAACAACACACATTTGGCTTTTGCTTTTTTATCCAATCAACCAACCTGTGCCTGATTAGGGGGGAATTCAAGCCATTCACATTTACTGAGAAAGTTGATAAGTAAGGTAGACTTCTATTGGTCTTATTTTGTGAAGGTCTAGTGCTTAGTTTTATCCCTTGTGCCATTGTGGAAGCTAGGCTTTGTACTTTAGTTTTTGGGTATTTTTCTTTGCTGGTGGTCTATTGTACTGGTCAGGATGAAAAATAGTTCTGAGTATTTCCTGCAGAGCTGGTCTTGTTGTGGCAAATTTTCTCAATGTTTGCATGTCAGTAAAAGATATTCTCTATCAAATATTAAATTTAGCTTATCAGTATACAGAATCCTGGGCTAAAATTTGGTTTGTCTAAGAAAATTAAAGGTAGATTGCCACCTATTTCTGGCTTGAAAAGATTAAGCTGAAAGTCTGCTGTCACCCTAATATTTTTCTTTTTGCACATAAGAAGTTGCTTATGCCTGGTTTCTTGCAGAATTTTCTCTTTCGTTTTGATTTTGGCAAAGTTAATCATAACATGTCTAGGAAATTCTTTGTTTGAATTGAGTCATCCCGGGGTCCTGAAACTATCTAGTATCTGCACCTCTAGGTCCCTTGCAATACTTGAAATCAATTCTCCACCATGGTGTATTGAAACAGAGTTCCCATCTTTTTAGGGGAATTGTTCCCAACTACTTTCTCAAGAATCCCTATCATTTGAATATTTGTGTGTTTAGTGTAGTTCCATATCTCTTTCAGAAAATTTTCTGCTTTTATTCTCTTTTCTCTGCCCCTAAGAATGTTTAGGTTAGTTCAGAAGTCTTGTCTTCAATTTCTCAGGTTTGTTCTTGTCCACATTCTACTCTATGATTGTTACTCTCTATTGTGTTTTGAATCTCCTTGAAAGCTTCTTTAAGTTCAATACGCTCTACTATATCCTTCCTAATTACGTCAAGATTCTTGGTGACTCTGTCTTTAATTTCACTGATTTCTTTTTTTTTTATTGTTGGGGATTCATTGAGGGTACAAGAAACCATGTTACACTAGTTGCATTTGTTGGGTAAAGTCCCTCTTACAATCGAGTTTTGCCCCCGAAAGGTGTGGCACACACCAAGGCCCCAAGACCCCACCCCCCTCTCTCCTTCCCTCTCTATTTCTTGAGATAGTTTTTGAACTTCCTTTTGGATATCTTTTTCTATTTTCTCCTAAATTCCATTCATCTTATTTGCTATCCATATTCTGAATTCTATTTCTGTCATTTCAAGAACTTTTCTGTGGATGATATTTTCAGCTGTATCTTCCTTGTAAATCTCTTGGGAGAATTGATCTGCTTTCATTTTTCATGATGCCAAAGTTCTTCTGCTGATTCCTCCTCATGTGTATTTTCAGTTTGTGTCTATATTTATTATACTTTTTAAGCTTGAATGGTAGGTTGTCCCTATATAGTTATTGACAGATAATCTAGTTGTTGTCCCTTAGCACTCAAAAGACCTGTTTGAAAACTAAAACAGGCAGGTTGAAGTCAGATACAGAAGCCCTAGGATATTGAGCTCATTGCTCTCTTTCACCACTGAATGTTTAAATGCGCTGTTGTGTATACATGTGGCCCCTCCCACATATAACCTGCCAAAGTTCCCTTAGGGGGCTGCAGCATATGAGGGTGCCGGTGAATTCCCCTGGTCTTTGCAAGCTGAGTAGAGTGGACCTGAGACAGGGCATCCAACTGAGGCTCATAGGGTGGGGAAAATTCCCAGATAGTTAGCTGAACTATTCCCAAACCAACAAACTCACAAAGCCATGGTTTTTCCAAAAGTTCTTGTCACAACAGATTTGATACATCATGGCTTTTGTCTGTAGCTGAGAGATGTGATCTGCAGCTTGTCATCTGCTTACAGGATTTTCCCAGTGTGGGATGGCCATCTCCACGTTTGCCAGAGGGGAGCTGGGGCCGAACCTCTTTGTGAGGTCTGTTGGGTGTAGATGCTGGAAAAAAGCCAATATAAAGGGCTGAAATACCCCTTTCAGCAGAAGAGAGACTTAGGAGCGACCCCATCTTACCAAAGTTAGTGTTGCTGAGCCATAATTTCCTCCCACAGCAGGAGATGGGTCCCGTTCAGTTCACCAGGCCACATGATGCAGAGTTCCCTCAGAGTACCACTTGGGGTGGTAGGGTCTGTGTCCCTTTCCTCCTGTGACCAGCGAAGGATCCTACTAATTTCTGGTGATGGAGCAAAGCCTCCGTAATCCTTGCTTTCTGGTTTGCTATGGAGACTGGGTAAGAGCCAATGCTCCTTCACCATTCTGGTGACTTGGAGTGGGGCACCCCTTTGAGGCTGTCTTGGCCGGGCTAATACTTTGACTTGTCTTCACACTGTGAAGCAGGCTTCTGCAGGGGGCAGTCTTCAAACAATGATAGAAACGGGAATGGGCAGTGGCCACAAAACAGCTGGAGCCAAGATTGCTCACTATCCTTCCAGGTAGATGGGGACCCAGAGGAGGATATTACTAGGTGCGGAAAATCTGGCACTTACTGTTTTTTATGGCACTCTCACACGGAGTGAGAGATCCTGTGTTTCACTCTTCATGGAGAGCCCCACATATGGGGGAAGTGTACTTACTACCCTTCTCTTTAGCTCCAGGCTCATCCAGCCTGCTCTATACCATAACCGTCCTCTGTTTTATTTCTTCCTCTTTCTCTTCTTCATCCTTGAAGCTTTTCTCAATGTGGTTGCTGAGCACCTTGATTTTTCTTCCTTGTGATCTACCACACAGTTTCATTTTAATTTTCCTCCTTTTCAATGGGAGTTTCTGACAAAATTTCCTTCTTGTCAACCATTGGAGCCCCCTCTCATCCTATTAACATTTTCAAAGATGCACATTAATATGTTGTTTTTAAAGTTCTGGATAGGTAGAGGTCTGCATTTATGTGTAGAGGCATTAGGAAAGAGTGTTTCCTGTATTGAAGAGCATGGCACACATGTCGGAAGAAGCTAATACTGACATGCTAAATATATTTTAAATAATTTGTTAGAAGCTGTTAAAATCCATCAGTAAGGGTTTAGAGATAAAATCTTTTACATTAAAAAAGTGGAAATTCTTTCTTTCAAATAGTAGTGTGATATTTGATAAATACCTCAGTAAAGGTATAAATAAAGTGCTATTGGAGCCATTATTTTCTTTGAAAAAGCTTCATAAATATCCTGCAAGTTAAATCTGCAAACCTAAACATATAATGTAAAAATAGTGAATACTGAATATTTCCTTTTCTTTGACAAATCCCGAAAATAAGCATGTGACTGATGTTAAGGTAAACATGACATAATCAAGAATGCTTACTTCAACCCCAAAGTATACATGGCATTACTAAGTACAGAGAAGGATAAACATTTTCCTGCTATTGCTGAACTAAAACCAGGTATTGCAAACTGTTAGCACTCTAGGTGGTGACCTAATCCCAAAATGTGTTTATTTTACCTCACAATTTTCTTTAAATAAGTATAAATGTCCTCAAGTATGTCATATACTCTCCAGTTCACCATTGGACACATCATTCCCTCTTGAAAAATCAGCACCATGTAATCATTAAGACTAGAGCCTCTAGAAGCCAAAGCAGAGTACATATGTTGAAATTCAATATTTATTACTTATTAGCTATGTGACCTTGGGGAAATAGTTTAATCTGTCTCTGCTTTTGTTTTCTCACCCCTAAAATGAGGATAATACAAGTAGAGTTGTAGTGAGAATTAAATAATTTACAACTTGTAAATCACTTAGAGTAATGCCCAACACATAGTAAGCACATAGTAATGAATATTAGCTTACCTTTAGTCTAATGATATACTATCCCTGGCCCCTGTAAGCATTTGGGCTCATATCTCTGGCTTAATTTTATCCACAATAAAGCTTTCATTTTGACCCCTCATGTAACCAATTTTGGTGGCTTTCTCTGTATGGTATGAAACAAGGGATTCAAAACAGTTCTATTTCCACATACTCCCTTTATATAGTCCACAAGACTGATTCATTTCCATTATCATAAAAGTCTTATGAGCTACTTTAAACTCTGGAGATATTAAGGGCACAAGATACAGTCCCTGTTTTTATGCAGATTACTGCCCAATGAGGGAGACTATAATTGTATATGACAAATAAGTGCAGTAGAAAATAGCATATGCTAAAAGCTAGGTGGCTAAAGTCTGTTGGAGAAAACCATTATCATAAAGGGCTGGGTGCATAAAGACTATGGTCTATACAGTTTATGGGACTTGAGATAGTTTTAGAAGGAATAGTAAGACCTGAATTTGCCTGAGGAGTACAAAGAGGAAGGTATAGCAAAATATAGAGGAAAAAACATAATCTGAAAGATTTAATTTGAGTAGGGATTTAGTTATATGTCAGAAAGTATAGAAAATGAAGCTGGAACTATGGATAAGAACTACATTGTGGAGAGCACTGAATACCAGATAAAGGGCTATAAGTTATATCACAAAAGCAATAGGGAGTCAATAAATATTTCATATCTGGGAGAGGTTAGGACAAAGAAAGAGAGAGAACAATCTTTGCAAAGCAAATATTTTATAAACACTTATCTATTAGTAAGATATAGGATGAACAAGGCCAATGGTTTGTGAGGCAGTTAAGATATTAGAGAAGAAATATGAAAACTAGCTGGGAGACTGTTGCAATAAACAGTCTGAGATTAAGTTGACCTAGGTCTAAATCAGCATGGAACCTGGAAAGGAGGCAAGCCACTAAGATTATTAAGGAAATAAATGACCTAAATTTTTTGGCCCAATTAAATTATATTCAATTATCAAAATGAGTTAGCTTTAGATGCATGTGTCCATACTGAAGTACACCAAAACATTCTGTTAACATGTCTATTTCTTATGAACCTAAAAACTCTCCTTCATGTTATAGGGTTTGCCTGAATTTTTTTTTTATCTCTCTAGAACCTGATACATATTAAAATTTTAAAAAGTATAAAACTGGTTCCATATGAAACAAACTACAATTTTTCAACATCTTCAAAGGATGACATTGACACTTTAATGGAGATTGCATTAAATCTGTAGATTGCTTTAGGTAGCATGGACATTCTTTCAATGTCAATTTTTCCTAGCCATGACCATGGTATATTCTTCCATTTATTAATATCTTCTGATATTTCTTTTCTTGGGGTTTCATAGTTCTCTCTTTAGAGATCCTTTACATTCTTTGTTAGGTATAGTCCCAGGTATTTCATTGTCTTTGAAGCTACTGTGAAGGATATTGTGTCTTTGATTTGATTCTCAGCTTGACTGTTAATGGTGCATATGAAGGCTACTGATTTGTGGATATTGATTTTATATCCTGAGACATTACTGTATTTCATGGACACTTCCCAGAGCCTTTCTGTTGAGTTCCTGGGGTTTTCTAAGTATAAGATTGTATCATCAGCAAAGCAAAAGTGTGAAGTCCTCAGCCCCATTTGAATAGCTTTCATATCCTTTTGCCTGGTTCATGGGTAGAACTTCCAGCACTATGTTGAATAGTAGTAGTGATAGTGGACGTCCTTGTCTGGTTCCAGTTCCAAGTGGAAATACTTTCAGTTTTACTCCATTCAGCATTCTATTGACTGTGGGGTTGTTTTAGAAGGTTTCTATCAGTTTAAGAAATGTCCCATCATGGCTGGGAGCGGTTGCTCACACCCATAATCCTAGCCCTCTGGAAGGCTGAGGCAGATAGTTTGCTTGAGCTCACAAGTTCAAGACCAGCCTGAGCAAGAGTGACACCCCCATCTCTACTAAAATTAAAAAAAAAAAACAACTGAGGCAAGAGGATCACTTGAGCGCAAGAGTTGGAGGTTGCTGTAAGCTATGATGCCACAGCACTCTACCCAGGGTGACAGCTTGAGACTCTGTCTCATAAAGAAAAAGAATGTTCTATCTATGACTATTCTTAAGTGTTCTCCAGGAGGTGGTGCCATATAGCCTTGCTCTGTGCCCATTCAGTGAGGACTTACCAATCTCCTCTCCCCATTTCTCTTCCCCCCACTAAATTTAATTGTGTTTTTCTCTCATGTGGTCATATAATTGTTCATCTACTGATTTCATGTTAGTATTGAGTACATTGGGAACTTTCTTTTCAATTCTTGTGATACTTTACTAAGAAGAATGTGCTTCAACTCCATCCAGGTTAATTCAAAGGATTTAAAGTCTCCATAATTTTTATGGCTGAATAGTATTCCGTGGTATGCATATACCATAGTTTATTAATCTACTCATGGGTTGATGGGCACTTGGGTTGATTCCATATCTTGGTGATCTCCAGGGATAACAAAACTATATATTTTATTATAATAAGTTGGTGTGTATGTTATAAATATAAGAAATGAAGCTTCATGGGGAATGGGACACAGACAATTTGAGCTTAGAAGATGGAAGTAGATAGAACATTTGGGTGACCTGATTTATGAATTGTATGGAGGAGTTAGGAAACCTGAGGTGGAATGTTTAAGGAGCAGGTGGAAGGGTTTTGAAAGAGTAAATCATTCATTGTCCTATTTAACAATCAGATTAATGTCACCATGACTATCAGTTATGTATTTGACCTTTGACTGTCCCTGAAAAGATGAAGTCACATATTATTAATAGAAATGTGAAAGAGGAAAATTTAAACATTGTCATGTTACCTTTGGGTTAACCATCTTTCTATGGTACACAGCTGTACTTCCATCTTCATATACCCAGTACAATGCTTGTCTTAGGGACTATCATTTGAACATTTTTTTAAAATGCATAAAACTCTTATCTCCTGGAGGTAGATGGATTTCAGTGTTAAAGAAGATTATAAAATTTGACAATTTCCCAGTATCAAGCCATGGCCTTCCTACTGACCTATTCAAGATGTATCTGGTCTCTTTCATCCTAAGAGATAATCATGAAATTGTTTGGCTGCCTTCTACTTCTCTGGCATTAATATAACATATCAATTGAGTTATCACCATCCATGAAACATAGGCCTTGCACAGGGTAAAGTGATGCCCAATAAATGTTTCTAAATTAAACTGAATTTTACAGTAGTGGTGTTGATGAATTTTCCTTGCTTTAGCCATGGGTGGACAAAAGAAAATGAGTTGTAATATTTCTGAATATCTGGTCAAAGTTCAGGTATATACTGTGACCATGAAATGGAGCAAACAAACCTAAAAAACTATTGCAGCAGAAAAACTAGAAAATTCATGGGCTTTAGAATAATAGATACTCATATGTGAGCCCTAGCTTTTCTACTAGCTCTGTGAATTTGGGTAAGTATATTATCTTCTCAGAGCTCCACTACTGCATCTTCAAAATGAGGATTATGAGAATATTTATCTCATACAATTTCCAATTTTTATTAGAATTAAATTGTATGATCCATAATAATTTTACTATACACTTATTACCATGGTGTACACACACACACACACACACACACACACACACACACACACACATATATATATATATATACACATCAAACATGCAATACTGGCCTTATGAACTTAAGTGCCTCAACCAAGTGAGCTAGCCTGGTATGACAGACAAAATAAAGCTTCACCCACACAGACATGTGTGTTCTAATCCCTATAAATATGGTATTTTACATGTAAAATTTGATTTTTAAATGTTATTAAGTTAAATATCTTGAGGTAGATAGATTATCCTGCATTCTTCCGGTGAGGTCCATGTGTAAAGGTCTTTACAAGAGGAAGGCAAAAAGGTCAAAGGCCAAAAAATAGATGTGATGACAGAAACAGAGGTTGAAGTGATATGCTTGAAAGATGGAGGAGGGAGCCATAAGCCAAGGAATGAAAAGGACCTCTAGAAACTGGAAAAGGCAAGGAAATAGATTCTTCCCTAGAGCCTTCAAAAGGAATGTAGCCCTATGAACAGTTTGACTTGGTTACTACTTACTTCCAGAACTGTTAGATAATGAATAAGTGTTATTTTAAGCCACTACTTCTGTGATATTTTGTTACAGCATAAAAAAGGAAAAAAGAAATCTAGATTGGGTGAAGTATTCAGCAAGCTGTCATCATTCTGTAAGAAAGAAACAACGTTAGGGCTGGTATCATCAAATATTTCCATATGTTGGCATGATACTTGTCAGCCCATAAAACAGAAAAAAGAGAAGGTGAGGGGGCTAAATGGATGACTAGGGGAAGTTTTCACCAGAAACTCACATCCAGAAGGAGAAAAATTAGACTGAAGTGAACTCACAGTAGATGAAATTTGGATGGTTGCACACAAGTTGAAGAAATCAAGGTGTTCAGTATCCCCATTGAGACAAACTACACGGACAAAGAAGAGAAAGAGGAAGGAAGAGAACAGATGACAGTTATGTAGCAATTAGACTGACGAAGCCCGGTGCCAAATTGGGTCTCTCCTACCCAAGGACCTTTCCATGGGTTCTCCATGAGCAGCAAACACAGGATCGCTTACACCATAGGAGAAAGCCACAAAGTCCCAGTCTTCCCTGCACCTAGGAATTTCCATCTCAGGGTCCCCACCCTGCCCAGCAGAAAAGTGAATAAATTCTGTCTCTGCCACCTTGTGCCCACAGCCCAGTCACCCCTTCCCTGTGGTTGCTGAACAGACTGCCCCCTACAGAGTACAGCCTCTCAGAACCTGGACAAGATGGAGTGCTAGCCCAGCCCAGACAGCTTGGTATGTCTTCCCCACCCCTAGGCACCAGAAAGGCAAAGGAGCCCCCAGCCATAGAAGCAAGTGTTACAGGGGCCACTTTCTCTCTCACCATAACTGGTTGGATCCTTTACTGGCCATGGAAAGAAAGGGAGGCAGGCCCTGCCTCCCCAATATGTCTGGTGAAATCTCTGAGGAACATCTACATTGTTCAGTCTGGTGAACTGAGTGTACTGTGTCCCCACTTTGAGAAGAAATTTTGGCTTGGCTACACTGATTTTGGAGAGGCAGGGTCCCTCCTGGGTCTCCCTCCTACTAGGAAGGACCTTTTCCCTGCCCTCTGGAGTGGCTCTGCCCAGCGTCTTGGTGCCCATCGACCCATGAGTGGATCAATAAATTATAGTATATGTACACCGTGGAATATTAAGCAGCCTTAAAGAAAGATGGAGGCTTTACCTCGTACATGTTTACATGGATGGAGCTGGGATATATTCTTCTTAGCAAAGTATCTCAAGAATGGGGGAAAAAAGTATCCAATGGACTCAGTCTTACTATGAAACAAATTTATAGCTTTCTTATGAAAGCTATAACACAATTATAGCTCAAGAAGAAGGGGAAAGGAAGGGGAGGGGAGGGGGAACGATGGGTGGAGAGAGAGTAATTAGTGGGAGCACACCTACGGTGCATCTTACCAGGGTACATGTGAAATTTACTATGTGTAGAGTATAAATGTCATAACATAATGACTAAGAAAATGCCATGAATGCTATGTTAACCAGTTTGATGAAAACATTACAAATTGTATATGAAACTAGCATATTGCACCCCATGATTGAATTAATGTGTACAGCTATGATTTAATAAAAAAAATACAAAAAAATGCCCTCCTCTAGATGGCTTCACACCAGAATTCTATGCAACCTTCAAAGACCTTATACCCATACTGAAGAAATTGTTTCAAAAAATTGAGAAGGAAGCAATCTTCCCAACATGTTCTATGAAGCAAACATCCCCCTGATACCAAAACCAGGTAAATACACAAAATGAAAAGGAGAATTTCAGATAAATTTCACTACGGAATATAGAGTAAAAATTCTCAATAAAATCCTAGACAATGGATGATAACTACACATTAAAAAAAAAAAATTCATCACAATCAAGTAGGTTTCATCCCAGGGATGCAAAGCTGGTTTAATATATGCAAATCCTTAAGTGTAATTCACCATATTATGGGAAGCAAAAACAAAGAGCATATGATTATCTCAAGAGATGAAGAAAAAGCATTCAGTAATATTCAGTATCCTTTTTTAATAAGAACACCTAAGAATTAGGCAGAGGTGTCTCATTTCTTTACCTGATTGAAACCATCAATGAAAAACCCACAGCTAATATTATACTGAATGGTGTGAAACTGAAAGCTTTTCCACTTAGCACTGAAACCAGACAAGGTTGTCCTCTATCGTCACTATTATTCAACATGGTGCTGGGAGTTCTAGCTAATACTATCAGGTAAGAGAAGGAAATAAAGTGGACCCAAATGGGTACAGAGGAGATAAAACTTGTTCTTTGCCAATGATATTATCTTACATTTAGAGAACCCCAAACACTCAGACACAAGACTCCTGGAAGTGATCAAGAAATACCACAATGTCTCAGGATATAAAATTACTGTCCACCATTCAATTAGCCTTTGTATATGCCAATAACAGCCAAGATGAGAAGCTAATCAAGGACACAGTTATCTTCACAGTAGCTTCAAAAAAAAAAAAAAAATGAAATACCTAGGAATATACATAGCAATAGAGGTGAAGGATCGCTACAAAGAAAATTATGAAACCCTAAGGAAAAAAATAGCAGAAGATATTAACAAATGAAAGAACATACAATGCTCATGGCTAGGAATAATCAACATTGTGAAAATGTCTATACTTTCCAAAGCAATCAACACACTCAATGCAATCCCCATTAAAATACCAACATCATACTTTCAAGATTTGGAAAAGAATAATTTTTTGTTTTGTATGGAACCAGAGGCAACTCCATATAACCAAGGCAATTCTTACTAATAAAAACAAATCCTGGGGTATCACAGCTTTGATTGATCCTTTTGGCCATATTACAAAGCCATGGTCATCGAGCCAGCATGGTATTGGTGCATAAATAGAGACATTCATATTTGCAATGGAATAGAAAACCACGAGATGAAACCAAACTCTTATGCCCAACTGATCTTAGATAAACTAAATAAAATGTACCCTGGGGAAAAGAATCCCTATTCAATAAACAGTGCTGGGAGAACTGGATAACCACATTTAAAAGGCTGAAACTGAACCGGCATATTTAACTACTCTCAAAAATTCATTCAAGATGGATAAAATACTTAAATCTAAGGCAGGAAACAAAAAATTATTGAAAAATGTGTGGGGAAAACACTTAAAGGGATTGACCTGAGGAAAACTTTTATGAAGAAGACATATATGGAAATTGCAACAACATCAAAATAAACAAATGGAACTTAATTAAACTTAAAATTTTCTGTACAGCTAAGGAAACAACCACCAAAGCAAATAGACAACCTTAAGACTGGGAAAAGATATTTGCATTTTATGAATTGGACAATAACTTGATAACTACAATCTATAGAGAAACCAAATAAATCAACAAAAAGACTGAAAAATCCTTGATTGATATATCAAGAAACATGAATAAAATCTTCTCTAAAAAAGATAGACAAATAGCTAACAAACATATGAATAAATGCTCATCCTCCCTAACCATCAGAGAAATGCAAATCAAAACTACCCTGAGATATTACCTAACCCCATTGAGAATAGCCCACATCCCAAAGAATCAAAGCTGCATATTCTGGGGTGGATGTAGAGAGAAGTGAATACTTTTATACTGCTGGTAGGACTGTAAACTAACACAAGCTTTTACGAAGGAAGTATGGAGAATCCTCAAAGAATTGTAATTAAACCTCCCATTTGATCCTGCATTGATCCCATTACTAGACATCTACCCAGAAGTAAAAAAATCATTTTATCATAAGCACATTTGCACTAGGACTGTTTATCACAGCTGCATTTACAATTGTCAAAATGTGGAAACAGCCTAAATGCCCTCCAACCCAGGAATGGATTAACAAGCTGTCGTATATGTATACAATGGAATACTATTCAGCCACTAAAATAGACGCAGACTTTACATCTTTGTATTAACCTGGATGGAGGTGGAACACATTCTTCTTAGCAAAGCATCACAAGCATTTAGTAGCAAGAATCCAATGTACTCTATTTTAATATGAAGGCAGTAGATGAGCTAATACAAGGAGGGATGGGGGAATAACCAAGTGGAGAGAGGGGAGGAGGATGGGGTATGTGGGATCACAGAATATGGCACACCTCTTGGGGCCAGTTCACAATTATAAGAGAGACTTTAATAAGAGAAATCAGTATAATCTAATTCTTTTTACCCTCAATGAATCCCATACAATAAAAAAGGAAGAAAAATAGAAGAGTAACAGCAAACATTTCAGCTGAAACTTTTCAAGCTACAAGGGCATGGTCATCTGTCTTTAGTCTTCTTAAACGAAACAATTTTCAATCAAAATTTCTGTATACTAATGAACTTAGTTTCATATTTGATGGAGAAATCAAATGTATTGTTGACATGCAAACACTGAGGAAATTTTCCATAACAAGATCAGCTCTGCAGGAAGTACTCAGAATCATTCTTGTTTACTTATTTTTTATTCTTTTTTTATTTTTTGTTTTTTTAATTTTTTATTAAATCATAAACACATAGATCATGTATTCATTAATACATTTATGGGGTACGATGTGCTAATTTCATATAGAATTAGGAATGCTTATATCACACTGGTTAATATATACCTCATCTCGTTTATTTAATTGTTGGGTTAAGACATTTATGCTCTATACTAATAGATCTGACATGTACCCTTGCATTATGCACCATAGGTGTGATCCCTCCATTCATCCACCCTTCCCCTCCAAGCCCCACTCCACCCACTTCATCTTGGACCAAAGTTGTGATCTATTCTTCATATGAAAGTGTGACTGATTGTTAATTGGTGTCATAATAGCACTCAGTTCATTGGATATTTTTTCTTCCTTTCTTAAGATACTTTACTAAGTAGGATATGTTCCAGCTCCATAAATGTAAATGTAAAAGAGGTAAAGTCTCCATCTTTTTTTAAGGTTGCATAATATTGCATGGTATACACATACCACAATTTATTAATCCATTCATGGGTCAATGGGCACTTGGGCTTCTTCCATGACTTGGCTATTATGAATTGAGCTGCAGTGAACAATCTGGTGCAAATATCTTTGTTATAAAGTGATTTTTGGTCTTTTTGATACACACCTAGTAGTGAAATGGCAAGATCAAATGGCAGGTCTACTTTTAGATCCCTGAGTATTCTCCATATTTCTGTCCAAAAGGGATGTATTAGCTTGCACTCCCACCAGCAGTGCAGAAGTGTTCCGTTTTCTCCACATCCATGCCAACATCTCTGGTTTGGGGATTTTTTTATGTGAGCCACTATTACTGGAGTTAAATGATATCTCAAAGTGGTTTTGATTTGTATTTCTCTGGTGATTAAAGATGTGTCTGTAGGTCATGTGCCTAGCTTCTTCAGAGATGCTTCTGTTCAAGTCTCCTGCCCCAAATGAAATGGGATGACTTGTTCTTTTCTTATTAATAAATTTGAGTTCTCTGTGGATTCTGGTTATCAAACCTTTGTCAGAAGCATAACCTTCAAATTTCTTCTCCCATTCTGAGAGCTGTCTCCTTGCTTTACTTACTGTGTTCGTGGCAGTGCAGAAGCTTTTTATTTTGATCAGATCCCAGTAATGTATTTTTGGTGTGGATTCAATTGACCAGGGAGCCCTCCTCATAAAGTATTCTCCCAGGCCAATTTCTTCATATGTTTCTCCTGCACTCTCTCCAAGAATCTTCATAGTTTCATGTCTTGAGTTTAAATCTTTTACCCAGTGAGAGTCAATTTTTTTAATGGTGAAAGGTGTGGGTCCAGTTTCAGTCTTGAACAAGTCACCAGCCAATTCTCCTAGCACCATTTGTTAAACAGGGGATCTTTCCCCTTATTTATATTTTTGATAGGTTTATCAAAGATCAAATGATGATAAGTAGCTGGGTTCATCTCTTGGTTCTCAATTTTGTTCCATACATCTACCTCTCTATATTTGTGCCAATAACATGCTGTTTTGATCAATATTGATTTATAATATAGTTCCATGTCTGGTAACATGATTACTCTTGACACCTTTTATTTATGATTATTGTCTTGGCTATTTGAGGTTATTGTTCTGGTTCCATATAAAATGAAGTACTATTTTTTCCAGATCTTTAAAGTATAACAGTGGTGCTTTGATATGGATTGGATTAAATTTGTAAATTGCTTTGGGTAAAATGAACATTTTAACCAAGTTGATTCTTCCTAGCCATGAGCATGGTATGTTTTTCCATTTGTTAACATCTTCAGCTATTTCTTTTCTCAGAGTTTCATAATTCTCTTTATAGAGGTCTTTCATGCCCTTTGTTAGGTAAAGTCCCAAATATTTCATCTTCACTGTAAAGGGAATAGAGTTCTTAACTGTTTTTATGGCTTGACAATTATTGAAATATATATAGAAGCTACTGATTTGTGAGTATTGATTTTGTATCCTGAGATGCTACTGTATTCCTTGATAACTTCTAAGAGTTTTGTGGTTAAGCCCTGGGGTATTCCCAAATCATATCATCTGCAAAGAGTGAAAGGTTGATCACCTCTGACCATATTTGCTTACCCTTCATCACCTTCTCTTGCCTGATTGCGATGGCTAAGACTTTCATTGCAATGTTAAAAAGGAGTGGAGACAATGGACAACTTTGCCTGGTTCCTGATCTGAGTGGAAATACTTTCAATTTTACTCCATTCAATATGATACTGACTGTGGGTTTGCTGTAGATGACCTCTATCAGTTTAAGAAAAGTCCCTTCTATACCTATTATCTTAAGTGTACTGATTATGAAAGGATGCTGGATATTGTCAAAAGGTTTTCTGCATCTATTGAGAGAATCATATGGTCTTTGTTATTTAGTTTGTTTATGTGATGTATTATATTTATAGATTTACATATATTGAACCAACCTTGGGACCCTGGGATAAAATCCACTTGGTCATGGTGTATAATTCATTTGATATGTTGCTGGAGTCTGTTTGCTAGGATCTTTTTGAATATTTTTGCATTTATGCTTATTAAAGATATTGTTATATAGTTTTCTTTTCTTGTAGGGATTTTTCCTGCTTTTTAAGCCTAGGAAGTTGGCATGCGTCCAAGTATTGTTCAATTTTTTTCAGATTTTCATATTTCTGAAAATAAAGTTGTTTGTAGTATTCATTAAGGATTTTTTTAATTTCTGAGGTGTCTGTTGTTATTTTGCCTGTGTTATTTCTGATTGATGATACTACAAATTTTAATTTTCTATTTGTGGTTAGGTTGGCCAAAGGTTTATCAATTTTTTTTTCTTTTTATTGAATCATATCTGTGTACAATAATTCAGTCATGGGGTACAGTGTACGGGCTTCAGATACAATCAGAGATATTTTCATCAACCTGATTGCGATAACATTCAAGAGACTTTCTCATTACTTTGTAAGGTTTATCAATTTTGTTGAATTTCTCAAAAAACCAACTTTTTGATTCATTATTTTTTTGAATAATTCTTTTGTTTTTGATTTCACTTAATTCTGCCCTAAATTTGGTTATTTCTTTTCTTCTGCTGGGTTTGGAGTTGGAATGCTCTTTCCTT
>CAUYRH010176977.1:0-62762 GCA_963574655.1 Perodicticus potto | reverse complement strand
CTACAGGCGCCCGCCCCAACGCCCGGCCATTTTTTGGTTGCAGCCATCATTGTTGTTTGGCGGGCCCGGGCTGGATTCGAACCCGCCAGCTCAGGTGTACGTGGCTGGCGCCTTAGCCCGTTGAGCCACAGGCGCCGAGCCAAGACTTGAGGTTCTTGACCTTGTTTCCTGAGCACCTGGTAATTCCTGATTCTTGCATCAATCTATGAAGAAGTTTGGATTTAACTGACTTAAAGAAAATGAGGTGGTGGGGCGTGGTAGCTCACATCTCTAATTCTAGCACTCTGGGAGGCTGAGGCAGGTGGATCATCTGAGCTCATGAATTCGAGACCAGCCTGCCAGAGGGAGACCTCATCTCTAAAAATAGCCAGGTGTTGTGTCAGGTGCTTGTAGTCCCAGCTACATGGGAGGCTGAGGCAAGAAATCACTAAAGCTCAAGAGTTTGAGGTTGCTGCGAGCTATAATGCCAGAGCACTCCGCCAAGGGTGATAAAGTGACAAAAAAAAAAAAAAAAAAAGAAGTGAAAGACATATCTTGCAAATGCAAGACTACGGACGAAGATTCATATTCCCCATAAGAGATTTGATGACAAATGTTTAAAGCTTCTGGAATATCTTTGGAAGACTATTTACGAAAGTGGTGATAGTAATTCCTCTGAGAAGGGAACTAGGGAGCTAGCAGGGTGACTACTACCCCACTGTGCCAGGAACTATCCCAGTTTTAGTAAGGAAGACCCTCAGTCCAGGGCCAACCAGAACGGTCGGTTATCCAACTGGGAGAGAGAATTGACTTTTTGCTGAGTGTATTTTTGTTGTTTTGTACTTTTACCTTGCACCTGTGTTACCTCATTCCCTAAAAAAAGGAATATTAAATAATTCTCCAAACTCCTGTACAAGAAAAAACAAAGAACAGAAATACTCTCGCAAATAAATATTAAAGGCAAGTGAAGAACTCAGAAAAGCATTCACACAGTAAGAGAAGAAAAAAAATATTCTTAATCTTTAAAGAGCTTTTACAAATCAATAGGAAGAGATAAGCCTCTCATCTGGAAATGAGCTAAAGATATGAACAAGAAAGTCACAGAGGAGGAAATAGGGGCAGACAATGTTAGAAAACGTCCCATGATAATGAAGGCATGGTATTAAAACAATAGTCTTATAATAATTTTTGCCAGTTACTTTCCAAATATGTAATAAGAAATAATGAAATGGTACGGAAGGGCAAGTTGGTATAATTCTTGGAAGGATACATAAAAGTCTTAAAAACTGGGTGGCACCTGTGGCTCAGCGAGTAGGGCTCCGGCCCCGTATACCAAGGGTGGCGGGTTCAAACCTGGCCCTGGCCGAACTGCAACAGAAAAATAGCCGGGCGTTGTGGTGGGCGCCTGTAGCCCAGCTACAAGGCAGGCTGAGGCAAGAGAATCGCCTAAGCCCAGGAGTTGGAGGTTGCTGTGAGCTGTGTGACGCCATGGCACTCTACCGAGGACGATAAAGTGAGACTCTGTCTCTACAAAAAAAAAAAAAAAAAAAAAAAGTCTTAACAATTGTTGTGCCCTTTGACCCAGTAATTTCTTCTAGGAATTTGCTGTAAGGAAATAGCCTGTGTGTGTAAAACTTTATGCACAGGATATTGGTCACCGGCTATTTTATATTTGAGACAAGAATCTCATTCAAGTTCCCTGGGTAGAGTGCTGTGATGTCATAACTCACAGCAACCTCAAACTCTTGGGCTCAAGAGATTCTCTTGTCTCACCTCCTGAGTAGCTGAGACTACAGGCACTAGCTACTGTGCCCAGGTAGTTTTTCTATTTTTAGTAGAGATGGAGTCTTGCTTTGCTCAGGCTGGTTTTGAGCTCAAGCAATCCACCCACCTTGGCTTCCCAGAGTGCTGGGATTACAGGCACAAGTCACCGCCCTGGCCTACCCTGCTATTTTTAAGGGCAAAGCCAACACTTCCAGGTCACTTGGCTTCAGGGCTTTATCTTTGAAATGAAAATTTCAACCCTATGGAAAAGTAGAGAGGACGATATAAAAATACCCTGTTCCAGCCAGCTTGGGCCATCTTAATATTTTGCCCTTTATACTTCATGTTTTTGAAATGATTCAACAAATAAAACATGTGTGGAGAAATACAGTCCCTTGATACCATGCTCTGGATCTTCCCTTGAGGCAGGGGAGAAAAAGTAGAAGTGAATTCTGCCCCAGTAACTGCGCAGGCAGTGTGTAGGCAGTCTGCAATCATCTAAAGATAAGCACGAAGTTACTCATTACAACCCCACTGCAGCGGATGTCCCTGTTTGTAGACGCTTCAGAAGTTGTACATTGTAAATTATTATTATTATTATTATTATTATTTTTTTTTTTTTGCAGTTTTTGGCCAGGGCTGGGTTTGAACCCACCACCTCTGGCATATGGGGCTGGCGTCCTACTCCTTTGAGCCACAGGGCGCCGCCCTATTGTAAATTATTAATATTAACTTCTTAGGTCCTCTATTGTCTTTGAGGATAGGCAGCTGTGCTCTAACTGCAGGCGCCAACCTAGTCTTCCCTGATTCATGAGACTTTCTCCTGCGCACAAGCCCAAAGACTGTATATAGGGGGAGGGCAGAAATTGGGTCAGGAGCTTGGTTCTTGAGACACTCTCTTCCAACTGGTGCCTGAGAGTCTCTCTCTCTCTTTTTTGTTTTAGTTTGTTTTTGTTTTTGAGACAGAGCCTCAAGCTGTCACCCTGGGTAGAGTGCTGCGGCATCACAGCTCACAGCAACCTCCAACTCCTGGGCCTAAGCAATTCTCCTGCCTCAGCCTCCCAAGTAGCTGGGACTACAGGCTCCCTCCATAACGCTTGCCTATTTTTTGGTTGTAGTTGTCTTTGCTGTTTGGCGGGCCTGGGCTGGATTGGAACCCGCCAGCTCTGGTGTATGTGGCTGGCCCCTTAGCCGCTTGAGCTGCAGGCGCCGAGCTCTGAGATTTTCTTTGTCTGTGTTGGCTCCTGCAACACTCTCTTCCTTCCAAGAGGTGACCAGTGTCCTGAATTTAGTGGTTATCACATCATGCATATTTGCTTTTACTGCAATTAATGTACTGTATTTACAAGCGATATTCTAGAGTTTTCTTTTACGTGGTCTTTAACTCTACAGGAGTGGTATCAGGCTGTACAGATCCTTTGATACTTGTTTTTGTTTTTTTGCTCTCCATTATTTTGGGGATTTTTTTCATGTTGGTACACCTAGATTATTTTTGAACTGTTGTTTGGTATTTCACAGGATGAAAGCACCACAATTTATTTATTCTCCCACTGAAGTATTTTTAGGTTAGTTGTTTTCACGTCTGGTGACTACAAATGCCACTTCAGTAAACATTTTGTATCAATTCTGTCTTCCCACGGAGGGGTGGGTGGGGGGAAATAATGTAATGAAGAATAATAAAATACATGTATTCAAAAAAAAAAAAAAACATTTTGTGCTTGCTGGTTTGTGCACATGCATGAAGCTTTCTCTAGTGGATTTGCCTACGATGCAGTCGACATAGGGTTCCCCCATTCAGGGCTGGACAAGGACTTCCGTTTTCTAGGCCTGGGTAAAATTTTTTCTCCAAAACTGCACTCTTTGGAAACAAGCAAGACTGGAGAAAAGCAGTTTTGCTAGTATTTTCTGTAAGCTGGCCTCTTCTGCAGTGGACTCCCAGCCGCATTTGCCTGGAGCTAGTAATACACTCATTCACTAATCGACATTGGAAAAGTGTCTTCTGTTTGCCAAGTCCAGGCCAAATGTAATTCTCAAGACTTCTCTACTTATGAAACCGTATATAACCCCCTAGACAAAACACTCACTGGGGACTTCCCACACGGGTCTGCCTCAGGCTCTGGTGCCTTTCATTCCTTCCGTATTTCTTTCTATCTTAAACCCTATCTTATCACTGATCTGTGTGGTCCATGGGTTTACTGATCTGTGTGGTCCATGGGCAGAAAGAAATTCTGTCAACACAGTTGGAGGGCTATAAGGAAGAGCATCTTTAAATGCAATAGATATTTCCACATTTTCTCCAAAGTGATAACCATTGGTCCTCCTAACAGCAGCAAATAAGAATTCCAGGAGGCCCTCATCCTTGCCAACCCAAAGGGTAGATAACTAGTTGTGGTTTTATTTTAGATTTCCTTGATGACCTGTGTGGTTGAATGGTTTTTCATGTTTACTGCCAGTTGGGTTTCTTTCTTTTCTCTGAATTGCCTTTTTATATCACTATCTGTCACCATTGGATGGTTTGTCTATTTCCTATAGATAATTTTTTTTTGAGACAGAGTCTGACATTGTCACCCTCGGTAGAGTGACATGGCATCACAGCTCACAGCAAACTCAAACTCTTGGGCTTAAACGATTCTCTTGCCTCAGCCTCCCAGTAGCTGGGACTACAACACCCGCCACAATGCCTGGCTATTTTTTGGTTGCAGTTGTCATTGTTGTTTAGCAGGCCTGGGCTGGGGTCGAACCTACCAGCCTTGGTGTATGTGGCCGGTGCCAAGCCTAGTTTTTCTATTTTTAGTAGAGAAGGGGGGTCTTGCTCTTGCTTAGGCTGCTCCAACTCCGGAGCTCAAGCTATCTATCTGCCTTGGCCTCCCAGAGTGTTAGGATTACAGGCGTTAGCCACGGTGCCTGGCCTTAACTAGATTCTCTTATGCAGATTTTCTTGACTTTTTCTGGGTAAACATTCATGTCTTCAAATAATAACTATTTGCTTTTTCCTTTCTAAGCCATGTATCTTGGATATCCTCATCTTCCCTCCTACTGTGCTGGCCTGGGCATTTGATCCAATGTCGACCAGCAATGAGAATATTGGCATCCTTGTCTAGTTCTGGTTTTTAAAGGGAAGTGTGCTAAAAATATTACCCTTTTAGCTTAAGTGTGAAGTGTGCTTTGTTTCTCAGGCCAATGACACTATTTTCATTTTGTAGGTTGCTAAGGTATTTTTGTTTATTTGTTTTCCATAAAGGGGTATTGTTGACTTTTATAAAAATGAAAAGATTTCTGCTTTTTCAGTTTTTTAAATTCAATCACTTTTTTCTTTATAAACCTTAAGTTTATACAATTAAGTACACATCAATCTATAATTACATCTTCTTAATCCACTGATCATATTACCTTTTTATCCTCTCTATTGCCAATGATGACTGACAGTAATACAATAAACTTTTCCTTGGTCATCATTTACCTTTTCCTTTCTTTTCCTTTTAGTCTTTGTGTCTTCGTATTTTAGGTCTGTCTCTTGAACACTGCTGGATTGTGCATCTTTTTAACAAAATCCAATTTGATTATATGTCTTTTTCTGGTTGATTATTGATCAGTTTGGATTTTTTTTTTTAGACAGAGTCTTAAGCTGCCACCCTCAGTAGAGTGCTGTGGTGTCAGAGCTCACAGCAACCTCAAACTCTTGGGCTTAAGTGATTCTCTTGCCTCAGCCTCCCAAGTAGATGGGACTATAGGCGCCCACCACAACGGCCTGGCTATTTTTTTCTTGCAATTGTCATTGTTGTTTAGCAGGCCTGCGCCGGGCTCAAACCCACCAGCCTTGGTGTATGTGCCCGGTGCCCTACTCATTGAGCTATGGGTGTCCAGCCAGTTTGGATTTTTTTGTATTGTCTTGTTTTACACTGTTTCCCCTGCTTTTTCTATTTTTCTCCTAGATCAGACTACTTTTATTTCTTGTTTCTGCTTCCTATGGGCTCAGAAAACATACATTCAATTTTCTTCTTTCAGTACTCCTCCCCAAAATTGTACTAGGCAGACTAGCCTTAGCAAGTCTGAAGTCAAATTACTTTTTCCTTTCTTCTGAGTAACATGAGGGCTTCATTACAGTTTCCCATCTTAGTATTTTTGCTGTCTGGTATTCTGGTTCCATCTTATTTTTCTAAGTGTCCAATTTCTCATTGTTTCATACACTCACTGCCTACTAATATTCTACCTCCCCTGCATATTTGCCAATTTCTATGTTTACCTTTTCTTCTGGCATCCTCTTTCGGGGTTTAACCACCTTCTTCCCTGAAGTACCTTCTTCAGTAGTTCTTTCAGAAAGGGCTGTGAATGTTAAACCCACTGTTTATTTTTCTGAAAAACAAACCCCCCAAAAAGTCTCCACATTCTCCAAATTCTGAACAATGCTTTAACTAGGTAGACCCGACACCACAGTTCCCGTCTCGCAGGCCTCTGACCTCAACCTTACACTTCTGTGTGTTTCTTCTAGACTACCAGGGTCTGTTTCTCTGTGTCCAAGGGCCAGACGTGTTGAGGAGTTAATGCCCTCAGGGGAGCCCCAACACTGACTGACTGTTAGCAGCAGGGGCGGGAACACCCCTACTCTCTCTCTGGTCCAGAGTGGGAGAGCTGGGAGACCTGTGCACATCCCCCCAGACTTTGCTCACAGGATTAAGCTTCAGTTGCCCACTTAGTGCTGGCTTAATAAACATCTTTCACTGGCTGCTTTCTCTTCCCCCTATCACGTTCCCACTTCCCTGCCAATGTTTCCTGCCCTCCCGAATAAATTATCTGCACTAATGCACTGAGGGTAGACTTCTGGGACTTTCACACTAAGACTGTACATATAGGATTTTGCACGGACAGACGTTTTCTCTCAGCACTTCCCTTTGGATCTTCTAATTCTATCACGTTTCTTAACACTTTTCTCACGTTTTCCTCTCTATTTCTTTGAGTAATTTCCTCAGACTTATTTTTCAGCAGATTTTTCTCCAGACATATCTGGTGTTTTTATTTACATCTTCAAATAATTTCCTATGCATTTTCTTTTTCTTTTTTGAGACAGATTCTTAAGCTGTTGTCCTGGGTAGAGTGCCACGGCATCATTGCTCACAATAACCTCAAACTCTTGGGCTGAAGCGATCCTCTTGCCTCCCTTTTTTTTCTATTTTTAGTAGAGACAGGGTCTTGCTTTTGCTCAGGTTGGTTTCAAACTCGTGAGCTCAAGCAATTCACCTGCCTTGACCTACCAGAGTGTTAGGAGGTCGCCCAGCCTTTATGATGTATTGTTCATTTCTAAAAGTTCTTTTTCAGGCCGGACACGGTGGCTCGTGCCTGTAATCCTAGCATTCTGGGAGGCCGAGGAGGGTAGATTGCCTGAGCTCAGGAGTTTGAAACCAGCCTGAGCAAAAGTGAGACCACATCTCTAAAAATAGCTGGGTATGGTGGTGGGTACCTGTAGTCCCAGCTACTCGGGTGGTTGAGGAGAGAATCACTTGTGTGCCCAAGAGTTTGGGGTTGCTGTGAGCTATGATGCAAGGGCAACAAAGTGAGACTCTGTCTTAAAAAAGTTTTTTTTCAATTCTTTTCTCATTATGCTGGGTTTTTTTTGAGACAGAGTCTCAAGCTGTCACCCTGGGTAGAGTGCCATGGCGTCACAGCTCATTAGCAACCTCAAACTCTTGGGCTTAGGCGATTCTCAGCCTCCCAAGTAGCTGGGACTACAGGCGCCCGCCTCAACACCCGGCTATTTTTTGTTTTCGTTGCAGCCATCATTGTTGTTTGGCAGGCCCTGGCTGGATTCAAACCCGCCAACTCAGGTGTATGTGGCTGGCGCCTTAGCTGCTTGAACCATGGGCCCTGAGCCAATGTCTTTTTAAAAAATATTTTCATCTCCTACTTTTTAGTCTATTATAATTTGCAATACTCATTTTTTTTTCCATCGTGGTCTAATCGCTTTATTATCTGAAGTTCTTAGGGGTCTAATCCTGCTTTTGGTTGTGACTTCTTACTCTTGCAATGGTAGAGTATTTTCTCAAGTGCTTTAAAATGTGAAATTTGGAATTCATCCTCAAGAAAGCTTTATTTGTGAGTTTCATACGTGACCTGAGAAGAAGATCACATATAACCTTTTTGGTAGAGATGTGCTTGTTTCTGCCAGGAACCTCAGGTACAGAGACTACTAGCTTGGGAGTTCTTGCACTATGTTGTAATGTGAATTTGAATCTCAAACTTGCGTGAGTGCAGGGCTACCAATTCTAAAGAAAGACTTAATTTTCCCATCTCCAAAATCAAGGGAAATGGACAAGCTACTTTGTCTTCTGTGTTGGTGGATGGATGTTTCTCCTGGTCCACCCCTTGGAAGATGTTCCCCTTCATGGCTTCGGCTTTCTGCAGGGCTTTCCCAGTTCTAGTCCTCTCCTAGGTCAGGCCAAGCCTCCTTTCCTGTCCATGCAACGTTCAACCTGTAGCCTAGAGGGTACCCAGGTTGGCCGACCCCCACAGGCCTGCACCACTTAATGCTGGTTTAGGTTTTTCTTTTTTTTTGAGACAGAACCTCAAGCTGTCACCCTGGGTAGAGTGCCGTGGCATCACAGTTCACAGCAACCTCCAGTTCCTGGGCTCAAGCGAGTCTCCTGCCTCCGCCTCCCAAGTAGCTGGGACTACAGGCGCCCGCCACAACGCTGGCCATTTTTTGTTGTTTGGCGGCCCGGGCTGGATTCGAACCCGCTAGCTCAGGTGTACGTGGCTGGCGCCTTAGCCTGTTGAGCCACAGGCGCCGAGCCTGGTTTAGGTTTTTCTTCCTCCCCCCTGACCTTGGAGATATTCCAAGGCTCACCTGTGTCTCTAAAGAACAATTGCTGTATTTAACACAGAATTTTGAGATATTTTGTAAAGGGAAGGTTTTCAGGTTATTGAATTTTTTAAAAAGAAGAAAACAGAAATTCTTCAGTGCCTTTCTTGCTATATCATGCTAATTTTGCTTTGTACTATTTTCTTCCTCAGGAGTGTTCTTCTTCCTCTCCTGGGGTGGTACAAGGAGTGGTGGATGCGAGGCAGGTGGGAAGGGCAGAGTTTGGGGACATTGTGGTTTCTCAAAGTCTTCGGGCAGGTGGTGTCACAGAGAAGGATGAGGTGTGAGGTGTGCGTCCATCACTCAACTCGGCCTGGGCTACTCATCTTAGCACCTGGAATCCCACCTGTCACTTTCCCCTGCCCTGCCCATTTCATCAGCTACTTCTTTTATCAGGAATTAGTTTAGCAGATAATGTTGAGAATTAGGCTTTTTGGAATGGGAAATTGGGAAGATGGATTGGGATGTATGTATGCCTAAGTTCAGGGGAGGAGTTAGGTTTGCAGAAATGGGGTGGAAGAGTCTTTGAAATGTAGAATTATTGGAGTCTAATCATAACAGAAGTATTAGAACCAAACTGCTGCCCCCTCATCATTTTATGAAGGCCCAGATGTGTGGCTGGGACCTTCCTCTTTAACCTGTCCGTTAAACTGTGGCCAGGACCCAAACTGATTTTTTTTTTTTTTTTTTGCAGTTTTTGGCTGGGGCCGGGTTTGAACCTGCACCTCCCATATATGGGGCCGGCGCTCTACTCCTTTGAGCCACAGGCGCCGCCCCAAACTGATTGTTTTTGTCAGGGGCCAGCACCAGATTGTTCCTACCTAGGATGGATAGGAAATGTTAGTGCTCTCCTTCCTCCAAATGTGGTGGCTAAATTGGCTCAGGTTGAGGTGTTTTTCCCAAAGTCCCTGGAGTCCAGCCCTGGAAGCCAGATCAGGAAGCTCTGTTGATTTAGGCTGATCCTTTCCTAGCCTGGATCAGCCTACCCTGGAATAGCCAGCATTCCTGGTCATCCTCTCTGTGTGTGAGGCACTCAGGGAGGACCAGGGAAAATGTGGGGACACAGGAGAGTGACGGTGTTTGGGGAGGGCAAGGCCATTCATTAAGGCAGCTGCCAGGAGGTCTCCCTCCAAACTGTTCAAAGCCTTATCAGTTTGGAGGTATTCCTAATACTGTTTCCTTTCATTGTTTCCTTTTGGTAATTATGGTCCGGCCAATGGCAGCTCACAGCTATTGTGGTGGGGAAGGGGGGAGGTTGGTGGACGTCACAACTTGGCCTTTATCTCCCTCAGCTGTGAGGCCTCCACAGCCCCTGTGCTTCGGACCAGCAGGACGGGCCGGAGCTGTGGCAGGCCTGACTCAGCCTCTGAAGCTGCTGGGAGCATGGCCTAGGTGTGGCCGCATGCACCATCGTGCAGCTGCTGCGTTTCCCAAGGGACCCTGGAGACACCTACAGCCCCCATCTGCAGGGGAAGGTACAGTGTTTCTGGAGGAGAGTTGGCTCACTTGTGGGAGGAAGAGGCAGGACTGCCCCCTACCCCTGGGAGCTGGACTAGTAGGGCTTTGTTTGGAGGGTGACTCAATTCAGCAGGGACAATCCTAATGTCCCCTCTCCCACTTGCCTCTGGAGGTCCTGTGGCTACTTTTCTTCGAGCAGGGGGTTTTACTGCGTGGCAGTACTTCACGTGAAGGAGTTAGAATGAGCTTCGCCCTCACTTCTGGAAACTTTTGTGAGCAGCCAGCGTACTTGTGTGTTGGGAGTGAGAGGGGCACCTGCTCTGAGAGCAAGGCTTGGCCATACCTGATGTCACAGATATATAATAAATTGCATGTATCTCTCCTTTGTTTGGTTGGATGGGGCACTAGGTAGGAAAGGAATCACCCCCAGGGAATCTCAGATGACAGATTAAGCACTTCATTTAATAAGATTTTCCAGAGGAGAAGAGCTATGGCAGGGGTACTAAGAGGCTTGGGGTGTGCTCTGCCAGCCAAGAGCAATTGTTCTTCTCTGGTGGGGAGGCTTGCAGTGGGGAAACTTGCCTGGGCTCCAGGAGGTGGGACTCCTATCCATTCATCAGATCAAGTCAGCAAACATTTACTGAGCATCTCCCGGGTGCTGGGCACTGTGCCAGTGGCTGGGGACAGAGATGAGGGAGACACCCCTGATCTGGAAGCTCTCAGGGTACCAGCAAGGGGAAACAAACAAATGGTCAGTTGGGGGTTCCTGAGCAGACTCTAAGTTTGGGTGCTTCTGTGCGGACACAAGTGAAAGACGGTTTCTTCTCAACCTGTTTGTTGCCAGGCATGGAAGGATGAGAAGGCAGGAAGGAATGGCTGCTGCAGGAGGGCAGGGGCGGGAGAGGAGCAGCAGGGGAAGGCAGGGCTTTCCTCCTCTGAGCTGGCCCTGGGGCTGGGGGCTGGGGGCGGGTGCCCAATTGCCAACTCATGGCAATTGTTACTCTTGGGCCTGGCACTGGCCAGGGGCTTTTCTGGGGGGGGGGGGAGGCAGAAGCCCATGTTCAAAGGGGATATGGGGACCGATGAGGACCAGTCTTTTCTTCTGCTTTAGGAGCATGTTTTTCCCACTTCACGCGCTGAGAAGCACATACTAGCAGCCATCTATCTGGGCAGCAATAACCAGCTCATTTCTCTTGCTTCTCTGCAGATGATTCCTGCCAGACTTGTGGGGGTGCTGCTTGCTCTGGCCCTCACTTTGCCAGGTAGGTACTAAAAGGCTTCCATTCCTTACTCCCATCCAGGAACATTTAGAGTAATCCCCTTCCAGGAATGAGCAGGTGTGTCTGGAGCTCACCTGTGTGCCCAGCCCCATGTGAGGCTCATGCCAGTTGCCTTTTGTGAAGGCTCTGCATAGCCCCCTGGCCCTACCTCGTGTTCCTCAGAGATGGCATGCTCGCAAAAGCCTTTTATTGGGAAACAGCCAAAGAACTGTCCCATGTGTTGGAGCACAGGTGGGGAAGAAGGAAGCCAAGACTTGGACAGATGGTTAGTTTTAGGAGGGATTGTAGACGTCATCTCGTAGAACCTGCCATGATACAAATGAAGAGACTGAGGATCAAAGAGGGGAAATGACTACTCCAAAGTTTCAAGATCAGATCTCAAGTTCTCCCAGGTCCCAGCCCACTTTCTACCGTACTGCCTTCCTTCCTTCACTGAGATTCTGAGTCTGTGAATGACAGGAGTCTTTTGACCTTAAACTGTCTCCAATTAGAACCCCTCAGGTTATCAGCATTCAGCCTGCTATCTACAGGTTAGTCTGGGAAGAAATGTATATTTGTCACACTCTCTGCATCTTTCGACTCAGAACACTTAGAGATTTACCTCTATGATTCCCCCCCGACAACACACCATACACACACACATGCGCGCACATAGTGAGGAAGTTAACACATGACCCTGGAGGAATTAATACTTCATGGATTTTATACAGCAGGCACACAGTCTGATCTGTTGAAAATTTAATCTTCTCAAGATATACTCATGGATTTACATACAAAGATCCTCACTGCAATCTACTGATAATATTAAAAAATTTGGGCCAGGCACGGTTGCTCACACCTGTAGTCCAAACACTTTGGAAAGCCACTCCAGGAGGATTGCTTGAGCCACAAGTTTGAATACAGCCTGGATGACCTATCAAGGCCCCTTCTCTACAAAAGAAAAAAATTTTTTTGAGATAGAGTCTTACTATGTCACCCTTGGGAGAGAAACCTCAGAACTCTAGGGCTTAAGTGATTCTCTTACTTCAGCCTCCCGAGTAGCTGGGACTACAGGCGCCTGCCACAATGCCCAGTTATTTTTTTTTTATTGCAGTTGTCGTTGTTTAGCTGGCCCAAGCCGAGTTCGAACCTGTCAAACTTGGTGTATGTGGTTGGCGCTGTAACCACTGTGCTACAGGCGCTGAGCCATAAAAATTTTTAAAGAAGTTAGCCAGGCATGGTAATGTACACCTGCAGTCTTAGCTACTTGGGAGCCTGAGGCATGAAGATTGCTTGAGCCCAGGAGTTTAGGCTACAGAGAGCTATGATGGTGCCACTGCACCCTAGAACTGGCAACAGAGTGAGGCCTTATCTCAAAATAAAACAAACAGGCTCGGCGCCTGTGGCTCAACGGGCTAAGGCGCCAGCCACGTACACCTGAGGTGGCGAGTTTGAATCCAGCCCAGGCCCGCCAAACAACAATGACGGCTGCAACCAAAAAATGGCCGGGTGTTGTGGCGGGCGCCTGTAGTCCCAGCGACTTGGGAGGCGGAGGCAAGAGACTCGCTTGAGCCCAGGAATCGGAGGTTGCTGTGAGCTGTGATGCCACGGCACTCTATCCAGGGTGACAGCTTGAGGCTCTGTCTCAAAAAACAAACAAACAAACAAACAAACAAAAAACTTAGAAGAAATGCTAAGAACTTAACAATAGGGGGTTATACTACATATATTTAGATGATACAATATGATGTGACAACTAAAAATCATGTATTGTAAATATCTCCAAAGGCTTGATGAAGTCTTTACAATGTACTGAGAAATAAACAGATTATAAATAGTTTACATAGTATGGTCACAAAGTTTTTAAAAATCCACAACTGTACATATGCTGTAAAATATTTAAATATTAACTCTAGTTATCACTGGGTATTGGGTTACAGAAGATTTTGCAATTTCTTTGTGATTTTTTTTCCTGTATTCTCCAAGTTTTTATGACTATGATTATATGTCAAAACTCATAGATTGTCTGAAAAACTGTACTTTCATTATTGATGTGAGTTCTGGGTCCCATTTGGGAGCTGAACGCAACAGCTTCAGTCTTATTTAGGGTCTCAAATACCTTCCCACAGCCCAACTTCTATAAGTGGCAGCCCTATTTCTTCAAGGCCAAAGATGTTTGGGCAGGTGGTCTCAGCTGTGCTCACCTTTCCTCCAGGGACGCTTTGTGTGCAAGAGAGTTGGGGAAAGTCTTCGTCAGTGGCCCGATGCAGCCTCTTTGGAGATGACTTCATCAACACCTTTGATGGGAGCATATACAGTTTTGCAGGACACTGCAGTTACCTCCTGGCAGGGGACTGTGAAAAACACTCCTTCTCACTTCTTGGTGAGTCCCAGGCACTGCAGGGGGGAATTCAGACAGAGGGCTGGCTGAGCTCAGGCTGGTGTGTGCGGAAGGATTCTTCATCTCAGGTCAGTGCCTGAGCTCCAATATTGCTGCTAAGAACACGGAGGGGAACAGCCCTTGGCTTCCCTTGACTTCTCCCGTGGCTCTCCCCACTGGAGCCTGGTGGGATGCAGACAGTCTCCATGCTTCCCCACTGGTTGTATTCATAGCTCTGGGTCCAGGCAATGCTCTGGGAGCTCCAAAGCATCAAGAGAAATGAACTACATCATTCTGTAGACTATGTAAGCTTCTTGCTAAAAGAAAAACTCATCATTGTTTTCTTGGTGGCCAGCAATATCTCAGAATATTGCTTAATGTTGGGCACCTCATGTGCTCCTGCAAGAGTACGGGTACCCAAGTTGTTTCAGCAGCCCCACAGCAGCTCTGGGATGTAGGTGGGGTCACTACTCTTTTACAGATGATGAACAAGGCCTGCTGTAGCATTTAGTGCTGCTTTAGTGGCAGGAGGAGATTGTATAATCCTTCCAAGGCCTGGCAGATGATGAAAGGAGGAGCTGGGTTTTGATCCCAGCCTCTCAGCTTGGAGGAACCTTCTCCGTACTAAGGGCAGAGGACACTTGCCAAGGCTGGGAGAGGTGCTGGAGGTGGTGATGGAGAATTATGGTTTGGTGACCTCTACACCCTACGAACTTGCCAGTTGAGTGTGATGTGGGGATGCTACGAAACCTAGCAAAGGTGGGGGCCTCAGCCTTGGGGAGTGGAGAGAGAATGAACAGACTCACATCATTAAAGAAGTTTTCAAGACACTTGTTAAAGCCAGTAGGAAAGACTTTACTCCAGAGGGACTGCTGTAGTGGGGGTTTTGTGGTAGGAGATGGGAAATAGGGCTCGACTCTGAACACAGCAAGGAAAGGTGGGGATTTAGGCCTAAGGAGCAGGGTGGGGGTCAGTGATGGGAAATTACTAAGAGGAAACCTTGGGGATATGGGGTAAGAGTCCTGGGATTCTTGCTGAAGGCAGACCAGGGTGAGTGCATATTGAGGGTGGGTGGTATTTGCTAAACTGACCCAGTGGGATTCTTGCTGAAACTGAACTAAACAGGTCAAGGCCAGAGCCCAAGGTCAGGAGAGGGTTCATAGTAGACTGACTCAGCTGAGTGAAACAGGGGGTCTTTGGCCACATCTGGACACTTATGGAGACCAGGCTGCAGTGCTCTGGGGCTGTCACTCCATCAGCCAACAGGATGGGCACACTGCATCCTGTGTGTCCGGCACTGGGCTCAGCTGGGTGGGAGCTCAGCAAGCTGACAGTTGGCCACAGCTTCCTCGGCTTCTTGGCCTCTCTTTTCCCTCTAGCATGGTGACTTTTGGGTTCTGCCATTGCTCCCACCCCTCTGTGAACTTTACAAGGGAAAGGGCTGTCTCTAGCTCATCTTAGTTTCCTGGCCTTTAGTTCACTGTTGTCTCTGTCAACCCTGAAAGGGGCCAGGGATCTCTGAAGCATGGTGATCCCTTTGTTGTCCTGAAGAAGATACATACAAGGGCAGTGGCATGTGAGGAGCCTGGAGTGAGGGGGCTGTGGCTGTGCAGAGAGGACAGGGGAGGGTGCTCCGTGCAGTGGGGATGGCATGAGCAAGGGGAGGAGGCTGGAGGGTGAGTGTGCTCCCAGCGGGGATCAAGTGGGGAGATCAGTGGGGCTGGAGCAGTGGTCCCCAAACCCCAGCCTGCATCGGGATGCCTGGAGGCCCCATCCCCAGAGTTCTGACTCAATAGATGTGGAAGGGGGCCCAAAGTGTGCATTTCTAATAATTCCTAGCTGCTGCTGCTTTTAGACTGGAGACCAAACTTGGAGAAACCAGGACTGGAGCATGGTGGGAGGGGAGGCTACAGGCTAGGGCCTTGGGGTCTGAGAGGGACGGAGGGACTCTGTTTCCATCCTGCAGGGTCTGAGAGGCTAGTGCAGAGAAGGGTCCAGAGGGAACCAGTGCTTTGCCCAGATGGTCCTGACAAGGAGAGAGGCGGAGGCAGGGTGGCCTTGGCTATGGTAACCAAGTGGGAGATGAAAAGGGCCAGAAACACCCCAGGGTACCTGTGGGGCCCCCATCTAGCAGCTGTGCAGGAACCAGGAGAGCAGCTGGAGGGAAACATCCTCTCCCCCGTGAAATTGAAGACCTCAGCCCTCCCGCCGGGGGTGGCTCCAGTGTGTAATTTAAATGAGTTTCTCCATCTTAAAAATCACAGTGGGTGATGCAGATGCCATGCTTCAGATGGCTCTGGGGCGTCAGTGAGGCTGGAGGGTTAGAAGTGGCAGGAGGAAGATTACGAAGGAGGAAAAGACGACAACCTCCCCACTCTATGATTGGCTTCAGGGAGGGGCGTATGGAGGCACTCTGGTGCCCTGGAGGGCTGCTGTCTTGACTCCACGGTCTGCTTTAGTGTAGCTCTGCTGTGGACTCCCTGCCCTGGCTTCAGGTGTGTGAATAATAATGTTATCTTGGTCCCAAGCAGAGTTTGTGTTCCAGGCTTGGGAGCCAAGCCAGAATCTTGGAAAAGTCCCTAATTAAGACCACTTCCCGATCCCTCTCTGTTTCCGGATGACCCTCACAGTCAGGGAGGTGCAGGCCACGATACTTCCTGTGGGCTGTCACAGCCACCTCCTCCAGGAAGCCCTTGGGCATTCCTGTCCAGCACTGGACACATCCACCTGTGGTTGGTTTCCATCCCATGACACTTGCAGCTCTGCCCCCAGCGGGAAGCTGCAGTGTGGAAAGAGCTGCAGTTGGAGTCGGAAACCCTGTGTGATCAGCTGCGTTTCCCTCTGCCCCGAGCATCCTCAGGGCAGTTGCGTGGTCTCAGCTTCCATTTTCTCATCTTGAAAATGGGGATACTGTGACGATCTGGTAAGACAAGTTATCTGAAAGTGTGGTGTGTTACCCAAAGCTGAGTTTTTGAGAGTAGCTGACGTAACACAGGATGTTGCTTGTCAGCTGGACGTGTCCTTTGCAGGGACCAGGGGCTGTCAGTGGCCTGGGAGGAATTTGGAGGGCTGTGGAAGGACTCTGTACCTCAAGACATCTCAGCAACATGCCTCTCTGGTTCATTATTTTTTTTTCTTATAAATAATTTACTCTTCCTAAGTGTCAATTTTCCTGGAAGTTGTTGGCCTAAACATACTTTAATTTAGAACGTCTTCACTTCCACCAAAACCACACCGCTAAATCACAGGGATAGGGGACTACTTTTCCTGTTGGTGGTGGTGGGGTGTATGGGAGGAGAGGAATAATTTGCAGGAGGAGGGCTGGCTCTGGCGCTTCAGGGGAGCCAGGTTGCGGGGCTGAGCCCAGACCTTGGACCCGCACTTCAAGTGCATGCTGAATGACACCTCTGTTCCATTGTTCTCTGACGGCATCCTGTTTCCTTAACCCTAAATTGTGAATTCACATTCCTTTCCAAGTGTCTGTGGACGGTGTTCACATCCTGGGTAAAGTGTTTATGTCCGTGCTTGAAGGATCACCTGGTGCAAGGGGGAGACCCTTTCCCTTGACCCTGGGTCAGGCAGGCTCCAGGGTCCAAGCCCAAGGCTGCCTGTCTCCTAGCGTCAGCACAGGGTCCAGAGAGGGACTGCTGAGATGCTGGTCACTACTACTTAGTAGGGACTGTGCTTCCTAAGCCACAGCTGCAGGGTTGTGCTCTCAAAGCAGACACGCAAGAGGCATAAACAGCCAACAGTCTGCTGAGTCACTTCCGCGGCCAAGGCTTTGTTTCTGTGTCAGTAAATGGCGGGGTCAGACCAGATCCCTGTTCTTCACAGTTTGGACTGAGCATCTCCAGCATCAAAGCACAGGCGTGGGGGTGGGGTGTTCCTTGGAAATACACATTCGGGCGTTCAGGAAAGCTGAGGAAGTGCCCAGCTCTGATTCTGGTTCAGCTACCACTCTGCTTCTGAGGGGCCCAGGATGTGTCTCAGTCCAACAAGCAGGACAGGGGCTAAGTGCCTCACTCAGTGCCTCAATTATTGAGCTTAACAGCCCAGAGGGAGCCTGGGGAGGAGCTTTGCTGGTCTGTCTTGTCCCTTGGGGTAATACCCAGCCCCTCTTTCTAACAGTCATAGGAAGATTTAACCTGGAGGTCTGGGGGATGTGGCAGTTTCTAAGGCTCATTTTCCTAATGGCTGTGACTTACCTAATCCCCCTGACTTCTGCAGTGACGAAACAAAGCAAATAAAATATAGGACCGGTTTAGAGTTCTCCCTTGTATTAGGCCTGGATGTAGCTGAATCCAGGGCATGCAGACGCCCTCTTAGGCAGCTTGTGCTCAAAAAGGAGATTTGACTTCAAGTCAGAAAACCCGTGTGTGGGCTCTGCTCCATGTCAACATTGTAAACCAATAGTTCTCAGATGGGGTGATTTTTTCCCCTAGACAATCACCGGGCAGTGTCTGGAGACATTGTTGGTTGTCACAACTGGGGAGGTGGGTACTACTGGCACCTAGTGGGTAGAGGCCAAGATATTGCTAATTATCCCATCATGCACGGGATGGTCCCTACAATAAAGATGTATCCGGCCCTGAATTCAGCGGAGGTGAGGCAGAAAAGTCCTGTGTGGACTTAGGCCTCAGTTTCTCTGTCTATAAAGGGAGTCAGTCTAGATCAGTGTTTTACAAATGGAGTCACGAGCTATGGGTGCTAAAATTATTTAATGGTTGTGACTAGCATTTAAAAGACTAGAGTAAGACAGAAAACATGAGAAATTACCAGAGTGCATGAATGGCACGTGGTAAGGGAAAATACCATGTGAGATGTGTATGAGTGCGTACTGGGTCAAGAAATAAATTGTGTTTTTACTATGTTTTTTGAACAAAAGAGTTTAAGAACCACTTGTTTAGATGATTTCCAAGATCCTTCCTACTACCATAGCATGTTTTTCTGAATTATCGGCTTTTCCAGGTCATGCTTTCAACCCCCCACACCCCACCCTCTCACCTCAGGTGCTGTCTGCTTTTCAAGGCCCCTTGGCTGTCTAGGGCCAGAATTCCACAGGCTCCGTGCAGTCCAGTCCTCTTTGAAGTTCTGAAGGCCAGCCCCAGTCCTGCCCCTAGAGTGCTACTTCTGGTTTATCCCTGGGTGGGTGTATTGGGGCTGGTCATTATACCTAGACCAATGTTTTTCAACCTTTTTTATCTCATGGCACACTGGAACCTATAATTAAACTTCCACGGCACATTTAAATTGTGTTGATCAAAAAGAAGAGTCAAAAAATATATTTACTGTGCTTAGAACTTTTTTTGAAAATTATTTAATTAGTGATCTTTAAAAATTTGTATGGCATACTGGTTGAAAATCATTGACCTAGACCATCAGGAGACCCAGTTCCTGCAGCAGGTGAAGACCCTGGGGCAGCCAGCCTGCTCCCCTGCCTGCAGGTGCCACCTCGGATGGCACTCTGCTCACAGCTGCCTCCTGGGCTGCCTAAAGCTCCTCTCTCCTGGGGCCACTCTGAGCAAGCCCTTCAAATACTTAAAGCAGCACCAGCTGGAGCCCGAGCTCTGTCATCACTCCCTAGCTCTGTGGTCACTGGCAAGTTACCCTGAGTGTCCGCCCCCTTGGCTGGACCGGCCCCCATGCCCCCATATACACATATCTCCTGGATCTTCTTTGACTCTGCTTCTGTGGAAATCTCGGCTTGTTCTCCCAGGCCCTACTTTTCAATTGTCTGGTGATTGTGACCTCCGGGTTTTTCTGCAGCTCCTGCTCAGCTCTGCCTCCCTTGGAACCGTGACTTGCTTAAGTGATTTTACATTTTTGAAAGCCTCAAATAGCTGTAGATCAGCAGCTGTGGAGCTGTGCCTCATCCCAGGCTCTCTGCAGCCTTTAGCTGCAGAGACCCTGGGCAGCTTGTTCCCATCCAGCCTTTCTGAATCCCATGACAAGGAGAGCACAGGGATCCCTTCCTTGTTTCCAGGAGGCACCTTTGGCTCAGAGGTGACATCCTGGTGGAGTGACCCATGAAGCAGGTGCAGAACTCCCTGTCTCTCTGCCTTCTAAGACTCTAGTAGAGAAGATTCTACGAACAGGGGGTCAGGTTCAGAGGTCTTAAGGGACACGGAGCCTCAGGTCTCAGTGAGGAGGTGTGGAATGGGCCCTGTCACACGGCTCCATCTGGGCTGGTGTGTGGTGTTTTGAGTATCAGCCCCAGAAGCAGTTAAGGGAGGGACTTGGCTTTGGGCCCACAGATATCTAGGAGCCTGGAAGGCCCCTGGGAGGGACTACAGATTCAAGGTTGTTGCCAGGCTGCCCTATTTGTTTGTTTTTTCAATAATTTTATTATGGAAATTTTCACAACGCAGAAAAATTGAAAGAATGTGACATCCATATACCCATCACTCAGAGTTTACCATTACTGATAAATAAATTAAAGTGAAAAATAAATGACACTATTTGCTCAATCTCTGTTCCCCAGTTCTGTTTGTTTTTCTTTGGTTGATTTCCTGCTGCCAGAAAGTTTGTTGGACTTCTAAAGATTTGCTTGCTGCAAAAACTGTTCTAAGTAAAAAATGTACAGCAGACAAAGCTCCTTGGCTCAAACTGGACAGAATCCCTTTACTTGGGGGTCGCCTCCTTTTCCTCTCAGCAGTGTTGGTCTGAAGCTCTACAGAGTATGGCTTGTGGACTGTGGGTGGTCTGGAGGCTTTTCTTGGTGGCCGCTGACCTACTAATGGCATATCATTTAAGATTCTATTCTTAGAATGGGCTAGTTTGTTTATTGGGACAGTTCTCTTTGAAATCTCAGCAGGAACATGTCATTTTCTGGCTCATTCTATGTGTATGTGTGTGTGTATCAGGTGGTCGTGGTTCTCCTGCAGCTTTGGTCTGCCCCAGACTCCTGTGTGTGTGTGTGTGGGGGGGGGTTCCTCCTCAGGAGGAATAAGGATTAAGGAGGCCTCTTCCCTACTGGCTCTGCCAATGGCCCCAGCACCTCAAGTCAATAGACTTTGCCAAGTTTTCTGGGTTTGGTTCTACAGACATCTTTGCCTTTTCTTTTCTGAGGACCTGGAGCCTATATTCTTGTACTTCTCTTAGGAGAGGATATATTTACTCATTGTCAAAGCTAACCTTCCCAGCTGGGTCCTATGGCCCATCTTATGCCCCAAGGCATTGTGTTCACATTTGAGCTCTTTGTCTACACTGGCTGGCATCTTCCCTGTCTCCAGCAATTTCTTGGCTGGCATCTTCCCTATTTCTAGCAATTTCTTGGCTGGCATCTTCCCTGTTTCCAGCAATTTCTCAGTCTCCAAGGCTCAAAATCAGAATCTATGCTGTCTGTTCTGGTTCCCCCATCTTCCATGGCTGATCCTATCTTTGAATACTAAAGGCCAGCACAAGTAGCAGTTCTGAGACCAGCTGTGGCTTGGTAAACTTTGATAATCAGTGAAAATCCTCTCTCCTACGCTCCTTGTTTCAGGACTACCGCCATCAGCCTTGCCTCCCTGTTCATCCCTCACAATCGCACAGTTGTCAGAGACCACTGTATCATGTGTTTAGCTATACAAACATTTCTAGTTTCAGTATCAATCATTTATTGTGTTCTTATTAAGTTTCAAATGCTGTGTGAGATACTTGACCTACTGTTTCTAAACTCTCAAATTCAGTAAACTGAGGTGAGATTCATGGATGTTCATTTTAAACAAACAGCCCAGGGATTCTGATTTGGGCAATCTGAAGGTGCCATCTAAATCACATTATCCTAGAGTGTCTGTTACCCATGACTCACATTACTGCTTTTGCTTGCTATTTTATAATACATTGAAATGCTGTATGCTTATCTTTACACTTACACTGTAAAATTGTAGAAGCAAAACAGCATGCTTTTACATTTTTCTTTTGTGAAATGTAAGAGAATGCACTCAATAAATATTTTATTTATTTATTTATTTTTTGAGACAGAGTCTCAAGCTGTCGCCCTGGGGTAGAGTGCCGGGGCATCACAGCTCACAGCAACCTCCAACTCCTGGGCTTTAGCGATTCTCCTGCCTCTGCCTCCCAAGTAGCTGGGACTAGAGGCTCCTGCTACAGCACCCGACTATTTTTTGGTTGCAGCTGTCATTGTCATTTGGCAGGCCAGGGTTGGATTTGAACCTGCAAACTCAGGTGTTTGTGACTGGCACCTTAGCCGTTTGAGCCACAGGCGCCAGCCCAATAAATATTTTTAGATGAATGGAAAAATGAATGAGCAAATGAGATTTTTAGGGAGATTTTTCTTGCCCCAAGTCTTTTTGGGGAGTTTTCCACTGAGATAATATTATAGAAATAATGCTTAAAATATACTTATTGATTTTCTTTGGGGTAATAATCACTACTACAGACTTTTGTTTTTTCTTCTAGGGGACTTCCAAAATGGCAAGAGAATGAGCCTCTCTGTGTATCTTGGAGAATTTTTTGATATTCATATTTTTGCCAATGGTACTGTGATGCAGGGAGATCAAAGGTAAGTCAGGAGCCCTGAATGTCCAAGTTAGAAAGGACCCTGGGGATCCCTTTGCACAACCCCCTCATTTTTCAGTCGAAGAAGCTGGAGTTCAGAGAAAGGAAGTAAATGTGCCCAGAGGAAGCAAGTAGCAGGGCTGGTTGAAAGCCAGGTCTCCTGACTGTTGGGCTAGGCCCCCAGCCACTTTGCACCGTGGTCTGAATCTTAAAACATGGGGTTGGGGTTGGAAGGTTGGAGAGACATCAGAAAGTGCATGTGAAGCCCACTTCTGAACTCTTCCTTTGCCCTCCAGAGTCTCCATGCCTTATGCCTCCAAAGGGCTATATCTAGAAATAGAGGCTGGGTACTACAAGCTGTCCAGTGAGGCCAATGGCTTTGAAGCCAGGATTGATGGCAATGGCAACTTTCAAGTCCTGCTGTCAAATAGATACTTCAACAAGACTTGTGGGCTGTGCGGCAACTTCAACATCTTTGCTGAAGATGACCTTAGGACCCAAGAAGGTAAGATTTTTCTGAGATATCATTTCCCTAAAGTGTGGTCATGATTTTACTTCCCTGCTCACAAAACTTCCTTAATACACCTCCCCTGGCATTTGAGAATCCCTATGACCTCATCTCAATTTATCTTGCCAACCTTATCTTTTAACATTCTACCTTGGTGCTTAGACCTCTGGTCAAACCAGATCTTGGAGCTCCTCAAACCTCACTTTGTTCAACACTGAATTCTCTATAGAAGCTTAACGCATGGTAGTTGGCTGGTAAATGTTGGATGGTTTGAGTAGACCTTCTGTGGAGTGGTTAAAAAATCATCCTCCACATGGATGGATAGAATATATGTGAGCACGTTAAGTGTTTACTAGCAATAGAAGCTAGTATGGATAATGTGAAAACCACTACTAATATTTAATCTTTCCTGGGTAATTTCAATTATACAAACATTTAGTTAGTGATGTTCCCTCGCAAAAGCCGAACATTTGTATATAAGTTATCTTTTTCCTTATGATCCAACTACCCTCTGAGCGGTATAGAGAAATAGCTGATTGTTCCTTTCATTGTACCTCACCATATTGGGAAATAGTAAGATTATTTGTTTTTGTCTTTTCCAGTACGAATTTCTCAAATATTTTGTTGTCCAATAGGTACACACTATAAATGTTCCTCTAAATGCTACTTTAGCAATACCATACCAATTCTGATATTTAACATATTTTCATTTAGTTCTACGAATTTCCTAATTTTCATTTGGAGTTCTTGTTTAAACTGCAGGTGTATAACATTTCCAGATGTTTAGAATTTTTAAAGTTACCTCTTTGTGACTACATTGATTTCTAAACTAAGTTTAAAATTTTTGTAAACTTGTTTGTGGCCCAATACATTGTACATGTGCAGTATGTATATTGCCATTGCTGTGTATATATGCTCAAGAAGAATGTGTTCTGTGACTGGTAAAGGCTTCTGTATATTAAGTTTGTTAATTGTGCTATGCAAATCTTCTGTATGTTTGGTCTGCTTCATGTGTCCCGTACTAAGAGAGTTAAATTTTTCTATAATGGTTGTGAATTTGTCAATTTCTTCATATAATTCTGTCAAGTTTTTGCTTTATATATTTTAGATGTTTTGTTATTAGTTTTTAGAAGTGTTGAATTTTTTTTAGTGAATTGCTCCTATCACTCTTATCATTTACCAAGGCCTTTTACCTTAAAATCTGTCTGATACTAATACAGGTATTCTACCTTTCTTTTCTTTCTTTTTTTTTTTCTACCTTTCTTTTGGTTCGTGCTTGCTTGATATATCTTTTTTCATACTTTCAACCTTTCTGAGTGATTTTTTTAGATGCATCTCAGGAAAGCAGCACATAGTTGGATTTTATTATGTTTCTTTTAAGTCACATTTATTGAGGCATAACCTAGATACAGCAAAATTCACACTTTCATATATAGTTCGATGAGTTTTCACAATAGTGTCATATAACCACCCCAATCAAACTATAGAACAGTTGCATCGTCCCCCAAGTTCTAAATGCCCCTTTGCAGCCAAACTCTGTCTTAGTTCCTAGCCCCTGATAGCCAGCGACTTTTTTCTCTATTTCTACAGTTTTGATTTTTCTAAAATTCATGTAAATGTAATGATATAGTAGACTGTTTAGTCTCGTAAGTCTGGCTTCTATCATTTGACATAGCACATGAGAGATTTGTCCGTGTTGTTGCATATCAACAATTTGTGCCTATTTATTGCTGAGGAGTATGCCACAATTTGTTTATCCATTCATCAGTTGAAGGAAACTTTGTTGTTTCCAGTGTCAGGGAAATTATGTATGAATAAGCCCACTGTAAACTTATGTATGTATTTCTCCATTCAACCCATTTTAATTATGCTATAATACACATGACAAAATTTACTAGCTTAATTACTTTTCTGCATATAGTTCAGTGGTATTAAGTATTATACATTCACAGTGTTATGCAACCATCACTACCATTCATCTCCAGAACACTTTTCATCTTGTAATAGTGAAACTCTATACTCAGGAAATAATAACTCCCCATCCTACCCTTACAGCCCTTGGAAACCACCGTTTTATTTTCTGTCTTTATGATTTTTGACTACTCTTAAGTACATCATGGAAGTAGAATCATATTGCATTTACCTTTTTTTTTTGAGACAGAGCCTCAAGCTGTGACCCTGGATAGAGTGCTGTGGCATCACAGCTCACAGCAACCTCCAATTCCTGTGCTCAAGCGAGTCTCTTGCCTCTGCCTCCCAAGTAGCTGGGACTACAGGCACCCGCCACAATGCCTGGTCATTTTTTGGTTGCAGCCGTCATTGTTGTTTGGTGGGCCCAGGCTGGATTTGAACCTGCCAACTCAGGTGTACATGGCTGGCGCCTTAACCCGCTGAGCCACAGGCGCCGAGCCTGCATTTACCTTTTTATGATTGGTTTACATCTCTTTGCATTATGCCCCCTAGATTCATCTACATCGTAACATATGCAGGACTTCCTCGACAAATTTAACACGTGTCGAATTTCCTTTTCTGAAGTCTGAATAACATTTTGTGTATATATGCCACACTTTGCTTATCCATTTATCCATGGATGGGCACTGCGTTGCTTTCTTATTTTAGCTATAGTGAATAATGCTGCTTTGAGCATGGGAGCCCAGATATCTCTTCAACACACTGCTCTCAATTTTTTTGAGTGTGCATCCAGAGATGGAATTGCTGGATCATAAACAATTCTATTTTCAATTTTTTGAGGAACCACCATATCATTTTCCATAGCCTCTGTATCATTTTTACTATTCCTACCAATGGCGCAAAAAGGGTTTCCATTTTTCTACATTTTTGCTGACACCTTTCTGTTTTTTTTATAGCTGCTGTCCTAAGAGGTGGGAAGTGGTATTTATATATAGGCTTTTGTGTAAACATATGTTTTAAATTTCTCTAGGTAAATATCTAGGAGTTAGTGTGACAAATGTATTTTTAACTTCATCAAAACTGTCAAACTGGTTTCCAAAGTAGCTATATCATTTGCCTTTCTTCCAGTAATGTATGAGTTCCAGTTGCTCTGAATCCTTGCCAGCATCTGGTATTATCAGTTTATTTATTTTATTATTATTGTTTTTAAGACAGAGTCTCAAGCTGTCACCCTGGGGAGAGTGCCATAGTGTCATAGCTCACAGCAAACTCAAACTCTTGGGCTTCAGCGATTCTCTTGCCTCAGCCTCCCATGTAGCTGGGACTACAGGTGCCAACCACAACGCCCAGCTATTTTTTGTTGTTGTTGTTGTTTTTGCAGTTATTGTTTTAGCTGGCCCAAGTCAGGTTCGAACCCGCCAGCCTCAGTGTATGTGGCCAGCTCCCTAACTGCTGAGCTATGGGCACTACCTATCAGCTTATTTATTATTTTTTCTTTGCAGTTTTTGCCCAGGGCTGGGTTTGAACCCACCACCTCTGGCATATGGGGCCAGCGCCCTACCTCTTAGCCGGCCACAGGCACCACCCAATCAGCTTATTTTTTTTATCTTAGCAATTTTAATAGATATACAGTGATAGTTCATCATTATTATTTTAATGTAACAAAATATTTTCCATCTTCTTGTAAAGTTTTGGCTCTTTTCATACATTTTATATTAAATATATTGTTGATACATTAGGATTCATATTTTCCACTTTTTCCTGTGCTTTCTACTCTTACTACTTTTTCTGTGCTATTTCTTTCCCTACTACCCTCCTCTACCTTTTTGAATAACTACTAAATTTGACATTATTAATTTGGAAATCATCCTCAGGGGACTCGGGGTTTAGTTTTCTTTGGTTGGCAAGGACTCACCAATATTTGTCACTGGCCAGCTAATCTTGCTTCCTAACTTCTGGGAGTCTGCCCAGATTAACTTTAACTCTGGGTTAATAAAGAATGTTTGTAATTCTAGCTACTGGATAGCCTTATGCATCATTTCCAATTTAGACCATAAAGGTTCACTTCAAAGAAGGTCAGGGCTGAAAAAGTTCTTTGAGATCATCTAGTCTAACCCTGATTTACCCATGAGGCTCAATGGAATGATGGGGTCAGCCCAGATCACACAGGGTGATAGAAGCTTTCTCCAGGCAACGTGAAGCCTCTTCTTTAATATAGTGTATTAGAAAGTGTCCAAGCCTGGCCAGGTGCAGTGGCTCACACCTGTACTCTTAGCACTCTGAGAGGCTGAGTTTTGAGCTCAAAGTTCAAGACTAATCTGAGCAAGAGCAAGACCAAATCTCTATTAGAAATAGAAAAACTAGCTGGATCTACTGGTCAGTGGCTGTAACCCCAGGTTCTTGGGGACCTGAGGCAAGGGGATAGCTTGAGCCCATGTGTTTGAAGTTGCTGTGAGCTGTGATGCTACAGCACCCTACACAGGGCCACAGAAGGAGACTTTGTCTTAAAAGAAAAAAAAGAAAGAAGGAAAGAAAGAAAGTATCCAAGCCAGTGTGGTAGGGAGTGACTGGGTGCCCAGGGAACACCCGTCACAATGCATGGCACACAGTGGACACTCCCCTAATTTAAATCCTCTTCCCTTTGGCTTCTCCCATATATGTGTATCAGTTTCTTGTGATTGTCAACAAATTACCAAGAACTTGGTGGTTTAATACAGTAGAAATGTATTCTCTCATGGCTCTGGAGGTCAGAAGTCCAAAATCGAGGTGTTAGCGGGCCCACCCTCCCTCCAACTCTAGGGAGAATCTGACCCCAGCATCTTCCAGCATCTGCGAGTGTACCCTGACCTGTGGCTACGTCTTTCCAATCTCTGCCTCTGTCTCCTCTTCTGCATGGGCCTTTGGTTTCTCTCTACTTGTCTTTTATAAGGATCCATATGATTGCAGTTAGGGCCCACCCAGGGAATCCAGGAGGAAGCTCTTCCTTTCAAGGTTCTTAACTTAACACACATCTTTTGCCATATAAGATATTATTTATAGGTTCTAGGGATTAGGAAGTAAATATATCTTTGGGGAAGCATTTTTTTTTTTTCTGCTTATCACACCCTAGATGCCAACTAAGTATATTCTAAGGCTTTATTTTTATTTTCATTCCCCAGGGGTAGTTTATTACTCTCCTCTCCTCTCCTCTTCTTTCTTTTTCTTTCTTTCTTTCTTTTTTTTTGAGACAGAGCCTCACTCTGTTGTCTAGACTAGAGTGCTGTGGTATCACCCTAGAAAACAGCAACCTCAAACTCCTGGGCTCAAGCAATCCTCCTGCCTCAGCCTCTCAAATAGCTGGGACTACAGGTGCCTGCCACAGCACTCAGCTAATCTTTCTTTCTTTAGTAGAGACAGGGTCTCTCACTCTTGCTCAGGTTGTTTTCTAACTCCTGACATTGAGGTGATCCTCCTGACTTGGCCTCCCAGAGTGCTAGGATTATAGGCGAGAGCCACCATGCCTGGTCTGAGAGTTTATTTCTTTTCTTTTTTTTTTTTTTTTGAGACAGAGCCTCAAGCTGTCACCCTGGGTAGAGTGCTGTGGCATCACAGCTCACAGCAAACTCCAATGCCTGGCCTTAAGCGATTCTCTTGCCTCAGCCTCCCAAGTAACTGGGAGTACAGGCGCCCGCCACAACACCCGGTTTATTTTTTGTTGCAGTTGTCATTGTTGTTTGGCAGACCTGGGCTGGATTCGAACATGCCAGCTCTGGTGTATGTGGCTGGCGCCTTAGCCACTTGAGCTACAGAGTTTTAACCTGAAAACAAGCTTGTCTCTTCCTGGCATGGTATATAGAGAACTTGTTCATCCCAGTGCTGTGAAGGTAGTAGCTTCACACTGCTGTCATAATATAGAATGAGCAGTGTTGTTAGGCAGCTACTTTGCACCTGGCCTTGTGTGTGACCCTGCCTTTCCTACTCCACTACAGGTAGCTGATAGTAGGACGAATGCCATAAGCACTAAAGCACAGATGTTCAGGACCTGGAGGGTGTTGTGATCAGGGGCTTAGGTTCCCCATCACATCCTTACCTTCACTGTGCCAAAGTATTTTCAGCATCCACAGTCTATTCTTACCTCTAAGAATTTAGAGGTAAGAGGCACAGCTCATGCTCTTAACTAGGACTTCACTGCTGAACAAGAGATGAATATAAGCGAAAGAATATGAATCCCGAAGGTGATGAGAGTTTTGGGAGAAGGACGGCAGGGTGTTGCAAGCGCAGAGAAGGGGCACACCCCACCTGGCGCAAGGAGAATGGGAGTGCAGCTCATTCAGAAAGGCTCCCGGGGGCTGGTGGTTCTTGACCTGCAGCTCAGAGAATGAGTGGAGATAGTTAAGGCAACAAAGGGGAGGAGAACGTTCCACGGGGAGAGAGGAAGGCACAAGGGCACAGGCGAGTGCGAGGGGTGGGTGTCTCCTCTTCATCTCTCACTGGGCTCCCTCATTGTCTCGTCTGTCCCTCCATCAGCCCCTCACTTGCGAAGCTCTGCTGAGCTCCACGGCTGAGCCTGTGCTCTGTGGTTTTAGGCTGAGTGCTGTGTGAGATGTTCTTCCCACCCCCATGCCAGTTGTCTAGTCTCATAGAGGTTTGACTTGGGTAACAACAGACCTAGAGTTTCCATGCAGGCATCCTGGCACAGGCATAACTGAAGTGTCATTTACCTGAAATTTTCCTCCACAGGGACCTTGACCTCGGACCCGTATGACTTTGCCAACTCGTGGGCCCTGAGCAATGGGGAGCAGCGGTGCAAACGGGCAGCCCCTCCCAGTAGCCCCTGCAACGTCTCCTCTGGGGAAACGCAGCAGGTGGGTATGGCCCCGCGAGGTGTGGCCTGATGGCTGGTGACTTCTGGATCTGAGAGGCAGAAGCACTCAGCCTCAGGCCCCCCCCCTGGGGAGGAATGGAAATTCCTTTGTGGGTCCCACGGGCCCCTCTTCCTCTGAAAGCCAACTGTCACCACAGTGGCCAGAGTCGACTCTCACTGCGGTGCTTTTCTGGGCCTAGAACTCTAAAATGGTTCTGGACCAATGTGCAGGTATCGTAAGGGACGGCCCCTATCATCGCCCTAAAGGCTCCACCTCCTAATACCGCCACCTTGGGTTTATGTTCCCACGTGTGGATTTGGGAGGAACACGCACTTGTAAACCAGGTGAGTCACTGTGTTTTCCTGTTTTGGCTTCACTGTCCTTTCTCATCCCCAAATATCATCCCTGGCCAGGTGTTTGAAATTCTAGCAATAGAAATCCATCTTTTCTCTTAAAGTGGCTATTTTTTTTTTTTTTTTGAGACAGAGTTGCACTATGTTGCCCTAGGTAGAATGCTGTAGGGTCACAATTCACAGCAACCTCAAATTCTTGGGCTTAGCTGGGACTACAGGCGCCTGCCACAATGCCTGGCTATTTTTTTGTTGTAGTTTGGCAGACCTTGGCTGAGTTCGAACCTGCCGACCCCGTTGTATGTGGTAGGCGCCCTAGCTGCTGAGCTATAGGTGCCGAGTCATTAAAGTGGCTATTGTAAACTAGAAATAGGAGGGGAAAGCCTTCTTTGCTGTTTTCTCTTTTCCTGATCTGTCCCATTCTGCCCTATCAGTGGGAAGGGAAATTACAGCTGAGAACATTGAGTGGAGTCTGAGCCCGTCGTGACCCAGCTTGGATTTTCTGATGGCTTCCGGAGGCTACTGTACCAAATTACCTTAAACTTGGTGGCTGGAAACAATAGACGTTTATTCTCTCAGGGTTCTGGAGGCTGGAGGTCTGAATTAGGTTTCCCTGGGCTGAGATGGAGGTGTTGACCAGGCTGTGCTTCCTCCAGAGGCTCCAGGGGGAAACCCGTCCCTTGCCTCTCCCAGCCTTGGGTGGCAGCTAGCACTCCCTGGCTTGTGGTCACATAGCTCCAATCTCTGTGTGCCAGGTGGCCTCCTCCTCTCCTGTGCACGCCACTGCCGCTGACCCTGCCCCTTCCACACAGCCCTGTTGCTACTTACAGGGTATCTCTGTAGTAGCTCCAGCCCCTGCAGAGCTGCCTTCACCATCTCACTCAGCAGGGTGCCCACCTGGAGAGAAAGGTGGGACAGGGTGGGGGGACTGCGCTCTGTCACCTCCTGTTGTCTTTCGCCTCTGTGTGTGTGTGAGTGTTGGGGGCAGTGGCACTTTGGGTGGGCGAAGAGCTCTTTCAGGGGACATTTCCTCTCCCCATCAGGGCAGGCTGCCCTGGGCTGAGGGAAGTGGGAGCGGTGTGGTTCACAGGCAGCCAGGCTCCTGCTGGCACAGGGATGGCCCTTTCACACTGTGCTCAGAGACTCACTGTTCCTTGGAGGTGCTGTGACTCAGGATCCCTGGGAGGGAGGTTTACGCCCAGGGGCCTAGCAGGGAGGCTCTCAAGAACAGCCTCTCTAAGGGAGGGAGAGGAGCAGGGCTGGGCAGTGGAGATGGTGGACTGTGTGCGATGGAGTGTAGTCACAGCAGGGGCCTCAGCTGATCCTTCGAGGTGCTCTGAAAGCTGGGTTAAGGAGGCCCATCTTGACCAGTAGAGACCAGTAGATCATGGGGTGTGGGGTGCCCCTGGGCAAGGAGGTAGGACTCCTGCATGTGCCTAGGGAGTGGCTCAGCTGTTGGATGAGTCTCTGGGCTCTGAATGGGAATCTATGTTGCACGAGGATGTTCTCTGTACAGTAGCTCTACTTGACGGCCCCCCTCCCTGTCCCCATCAGTGAGCAGCCACACTGCTGAAACTGTCCACTGAAGAGTCACGAGGTTCATACATTTGGAGAGGAGAGCTTTCTTTGTTTTTTTGTTTTTTGAGACAGAGCCTCAAGCTGTCACCCTGGAAAGAGTGCTATGGCATCACAGCTCACAGCAACCTCCAATTTCTGGGCTCAAGCGAGTCTCTTGCCTCCGCCTCCCAAGTAGCTGGGACTACAGGCACCCACCACAACGCCCGGCCATTTTTTGGTTGCAGCCGTCATTGTTGTTTGGCGGGCCCGGGCTGGATTCGAACCCGCCAGCTCAGGTGTATGTGGCTGGCACCTTAGCCCGTTGAGCCACAGGCGCCGAGCCGAGCTTTATTTCTTATAAAGGGTTATAGACTGCAGACTGGTCGAGTAGCCTCTGGCAGAAGCTAGAAGCAGGCACTTAGGGAGGGAAGGATAAGACAGGAATTTATGCCAAATGGATGGGCCGTAAGTGTATGTATTTAACACTTTATGGGAGGAACTATGAATATGGTTCACAGGCTTACCATCTTCTTCCTGTTCTCGTGCTTCCCAAAGAAAGTCCACCTGCCCCTTTATACATCCACTCAGACCTTAAGGGGCCACCTGGTTATTCTGAATGGTGCCTGTGGCTCATCGAGTAGGGCGCCAGCCCCATATACCGAAGGTGGCAGGTTCAAACCTGGCCTCGGCTGAACTGCAAAAACTGAAAAATAGCCGGGCGTTGTGACGGGCGCCTGCAGTCCCAGCTACTCGGGAGACTGAGGCAAGAGAATCACCTAAGCCCAGGAGTTGGAGGTTGCTGTGAGCTGTGTGATGCCATGGCACTCTAACGAGGGCGATAAAGTGAGACTTTGTCTCTACAAAAAAAAAAAAACCTTGGCTTGGCGCCTGTGCCTCAACAGGCTAAGGCGCCAGCCATGTACACCTGAGCTGGCGGGTTGAAATCCAGCCTAGGCCCACCAAACACCAATGATGGCTGCAATCAAAAAATGGCCGGGTGTCGTGGGCCATTTGGGAGCTTGGGAGGCGGAGGCAAGAGACTCACTTGAGCCCAGGAATTGGAGGTTGCTGTGAGTGGTGATGCCACGGCACTCTGTCTAGGGTGTCAGCTTGAGGCTCTGTCTCAAAAAAAAACAACCTATAACCATAAATGAAGATGGCTGCCCCTGCCTATACCCAGGACCACCTCCATGACCAGACCTGGCAGGCTGCAGTCACCCTTGTCTGGGCATGTACAGCTCTGGCACAAGCAGCAGTCCTCTGCAGGCATAGACATCACTGGGCGGCAGGGCAGGTAGCCTTTTTCTGTTTTGTTCATCTGATAAGTGGAAACCTAAGTGACAGGAGGTTAAGTAGCTACTCAAAGCTACTAAGTTGCAGAGTCAGGCTTCACACCCTCCCTTTGGTGTTTCAGGACATTCAAGTTATTTCTAACCACGGGCCCCAACTTCTTATGAGGAGTTGGGCTCCACAGATTCTTAAGGTTTCTTTCCATTTTAAAACACTTTATTGTTTGTTTCTGTGGATCGGACAAGACAGACAGTCTACAATGGGTCTGAGTAAATATTCAGTGGGTGGATGACTGCAAATTAGGTGGCATTACTTATCCAGGGATTGTGACCTCTGCAATAAAAATCAGATTCCTTCACTTGCAGAAATATGATTTACTTAGATATACATATAAGTAGAGAAATTCAGCCCTCTCCTATTCCAGAAACAAAATAAAACATCCCCCTGCAGCCCCCCGACCTTAGCATGAGAAAGTTTCGGTATTAGCTTCAGTATTAGTTACTCATTCAATGAGTCGTCTTCATTTTCATGGAACACTTTGACCTCTGACCAAGGAATACGTCAGCCTGGGTTGATGCTAAATCCAGCTGCCTAAATTGTGAATACAGGCAATTTCCACCTTTATAAACAAGCACATTTTGAAACACTTTTTTTTTCCTCGGGTTTCCAGTGTTTCAGTGGTGCTAGTCCCTGGCTAGTCTGTACAAGCCTCTGTCACCTGGATGGCAGCCCAGTGTAGCACTAACAAAGGCAGGCTGAGTTCTAGCACCAAGAGGTGGGTGCTGTCGTGTGGAAGGGAGGAGTTTCCTCTTATTTCCAGTAAAAGTTTGAAATATCTGAAGCCTGCTCTTGATAGCCCTTGAGTTTCTCTCACCCCTGGGCCTTGGCATTGAGCTGAGAGTGTATGTTTGGCTCAGGCCACTTACTGGTTTTGTGACTCTGGGCAAGATGTGTGCCGCCTCCATGCCTCAGTTTCCACGTATGTAAGACAGGCCTGGGAATAGTACCTGCCACGGGTGTTGAGAGAATAAAGGAGATTACGTGTACAAAGAGTATCCCAGTGGAGTGCTGCTGTATGAGATGTTATTATTATCATTGTTATTACCATTATCTTTATCACTGTTATTAGCTGATGCCTGGTGTTCCCCTGCTGTCCTGGGTTTCCCACTGGAGTGCCCATGCTTTGAGGGTGGGAGCAAGGAGAAGCAGGCCAAGATCTGTAGTTGAAGCAAAAGCTCCAAAATTCATCTTTTTTCTCTTCCCTTCCTCTAAGCTGAGCATAGCTTGAGGTTAGAAGAAAAGTAAGGTGCCCACACATTATATCCAAGTGGGTAAATGAAAGGAGCCAACTTTTCTAGAGCTGCTGATTAACCCAGATCAATGTTAAATGTAGCGCAGTGAAGGAATTGTATGCAGTAAGGAGGAGGAAGGATCGTCATGATTTGTTTCTTTTCAAACACACAGTTCTGGGCGGCGCCTGTGGAACAGTGAGTAGGGCTCTGGCCCCATGTACCGAGGACTGCGGGTTCAAACCCATCCTCGGCCAAAACTGCAACAAAAAAATAGCCGGGCGTTGTGGCGGGCGCCTGTAGTCCCAGCTACTTGAGAGACTGAGGCAAGAGAATCGCCTAAGCCGAAGAGCTGGAGGTTGCTGTGAGCTGTGTGACGCCACAGCACTCTAGCGAGGGTGACAAAGTGAGACTCTGTCCCTAAAAAAAAAAACAAAAACAAAAAAACCAAAATCAAACACACAGTTCTGCTGCTGGCTGGTGGCTCACCCTCTGCTGCACTTCAGTATTCTCTAGGTGAGGGTGACATAAAAGGGGGTGGGGTCCTCAGTTGGTGAGTTGGAGTAGGGGTGGCCATGAATGTACTTCTAATACTGAATCACTAAGTCTTTGATAGCTTATTTTATGTTGGAAACACAGCCCAGCAGAGAGCAAATGCTTAACAAATGTTCTCCCCACCCTCAGTACAAAGGAACAATCTCATTTATCCACACCAAGTGGGAGGTGAAGATAGGATTCTTAAGTGGAGAACTTGATACTGAGGTTGGGTGAGGAGGGAGACTGGTGCTTTGTTCCCGGAGAAAAAGGGGAGGAAGGGGGGCCCGGAGGGGAGGGAATCCAAGAGATGTCTTGTTTGCGTCTCCTGGGGCACCTTTTTGAGGCTCCAGCTGTACTCTTGCCACTCACTTTGTCTCCTGGGTGCGTTAAAGTTCTTACTAACCAGTGTCCAGGGAGCAGTTTAAGAAATCGAGTACCAGGTTGTTAGTGTTGGGCAGAGCCCTCATGCCTGCCACACCTCCAGAGGCACAAGCTCCTTCAAACTCAGAACTCCTGGTTTCAGGTTGTTTACCTGAGAAGAGAGGCCAGCTTTGTCCTCAGCCAATCAGACTGTGCTTGCCCATGTCTGGGGCGCCCTCATTGGCTGAGAAGCACCATGACCAGGAGGAGATTAACGTGGTCTTTTGAATTGTTCAGTCTGTGTAGTCCCACTGGGCTCCTGGGTTCAGAAGTCAGGTTCGGTGAATGGGGCATCAGTTACTGTGGCTCCAAGGGCACATTTGCAGTGGCAGAGTGTTCTGTGGGGGAGACCACATTAACTTCAGAGTTTTCCTTGATACCAGCCAGATTCTATTTCCCCATGTCTTTGGCACTTTCTGTCTTTCCAAGGCATAACAAGGAGTCAGCTCATTTTGAGAGCTGGGTCATATTACTTATTACTTATACCTATGAAATAAATGTTTCCTTATTATGCCAACAAAACCTAATGCCTCTCTCTACTGGGACACACAATGGTTTATTGGATTGCATGCAAATTTACAGCTTTTTCAGCTTTTCAAATTGAAGGTGGGACTGGTGGAGTCTGGAGCCCCATACACAAAATATGTTTTAGAAAGAAAGATCCTTAGGTCACTTTAAAAAAAAAATCTGTTCAGTCTGGGGAATATCAGCAAAGGCTGAACCTTGCGAAGGGGTCTTTTTGTCCTGCAGTCCTGTCTGCAGCATGAGGCCTAGGGCTGCAGGTAGCTCAGACAGTTCTCCAGCTAATTAGAAAAAAAGTACCCCTTCCTCAAGGCACTTCACCACCACCTACTGGGATAAACATAGTTGTACCCGTAATGTACATACATACATATACATGTTGTCTACCATGTGAACACTTAGTCACCAGGTGTGTTGTTACTGTGCATTGTGTGACCTGAAGCATGACATGCAATGGCTTTGGCCTGTTTCCCTCTGGGAGATACAGTTGCTGCGACCATCATCACTGTCCTCATCACCACCTCCCCCAGAGTGAGAGGACCATATCCTGCTTTTGCTGCTACCATGAGAATGTAAGCATACTTTCTTGCTCTGGCTCCAAGAGTTCTCTCTGTATGCATCCCCAGATTTGATCCTCAAGGTGACCGTCCTTTACTGAGAAAACTGAGTACCCCAGTAGTAAATCATCCACTGGCAGCATCCATCTCAGACAAGTGTCTGGAGCAGAAGACATTTCTTTTCCTGAATGTTAGGCATCTCAGAGCTGGATGAGACTCTAGAAGATGTCTGGTTGCATCCCCGACCCACTGCATGGATGCTTTCCGTACACAATGCCCGGATAGACAGGTTATGCTGACCTGGACTTTAAGCATTATGTCTTGGTGACACCCTTGCTGGGGTCTTTCCAGCCACCTTGAAGAGCTCAGCCTTGGCTGCCCTCTTTGGCTCCCTGGTAAATTCCTCCTTTCATTTTTTGCCTATTTGAAGGTAAAGCCCTGTGCCTTTGTGCTCCTGGATACAGGAGAAACAAAGACCTTTCTGTCTGAGTTTTCCAGGTCTGACTCAGGAGCTCACATCTAGTTGTACTCCCATTGGTCACCACACAGCCCCAGATTTCCTGCTTTCTAGAGGTCTCTGAATTGGGTGAACACCATCTTTATTTCCTTTTGTCTTCACATTTTCTCACCTCCCCACTTATCCTGCAGAACTCTCCCTACCTCCTCTGACATAGCATGCTGCTCACCTATAATTCCTTTTCCTCCCAGGAAATCACCTGTCTTGCTTGAGCTAACATTTGCAAACAGTCATACTGACTTTGAATAATCATAACCTATCTCTTCAATAGCCCAGAGAGGCCTGTAAAACACCCATGCTGTTGGAAACAAAGCAATTCACTCTTCGTGTTCTCATTAAATATGGCCTAAGCCTTTTATCTGCAAAGGATGTACCAGCCTTTTCTGGTATTTTTGCTCATGGTGTTGTAAGGGGATTCACAGCACGGGGTGGGAGGAATTTCAGCCCAGAGGACTTGGCTGAGGTGCTGAGTGCACTGGCAGAGCTGGGGGCCTCCAAACCCACTCCCAACATCCCTGCTTGTTCTTTCTGCCTCTTCCATTTGCTCAAATAGCAGATTTGGCCTTGAATAGAGTTTTCTTGGAGGTTGGGAAGAATTTTTTTATACTTATTTGTTTGGTAGGATAGTTGTGATTCATAGAGACCAATTTTAGGGGGAACAGTCTGGCTCTGGAAAGGTCAGTGAATCTCAAGGAAAGATCCCGACAATGTAGGATCCCAGAGGACTTAATTGTTGATGACAGCACGGTGACCTGGTTTGACAGAGTGTCCACTTGCCATGACCTGGTTATATTTAGCTCGGAGCTGGGGTTTGAAAACAAGTACACAGATAGCTTTTTCCCTTTCGCAAAATGAGAATGCTCTCTTAAGTCTCTCTCTCTCTTGAGTCACTGATTGGGTGAGGAACGAGAGCTTACTTCATGCTTTACCAAGGTCCAGGAAGGCAGGGGCAAGTTCCTGGTTTGGCTCTATCGCGTATAAGTTACTTTCCTGCTTTGCATCTAAGTGCCCCTTCCATGAGGTAGACAGAGCTGCCCTAAACACCCAGATGGATCTGTGTCCTTTTCCTTTACAGGAAAATTTGCTCACTTGAAAGCAAGGCAGCCATAGGAGCAGGGAGCTGCACAGCTGGGGAAACAGCAGTTACCTTGGCCATTGCTCCTTTGGGGGTCTAGCCTACTGTCAGAGATCGGCAGCTGCCAATGGAGTTTTAAAGGCTGCCATTGGGCAGCACCTGTGGCTCATCGAGTAGGGCACCGGCCCCATATACCGAAGGTGGCGAGTTCAAGACTGGCCTCGGCCAAACTGCAAAAACAGAAAAATAGCCGGGTGTTGTGGCGGGCGTCTGTAGTCCCAGCTACTTGGGAGGCTGAGGCAAGAGAATTGCCTAAGCCTAGGAGTTGGAGGTTGCTGTGAGCTGTGTGATGCCACGGCACTCTACTGAGGGTGATAAAGTGAGACTCTGTCTCTACAAAAAACAAAAACAAAAACAAAAACAAAACAAAACAAAACAAAACAAAAGGCTGCCATTGAGTTAAACAGAACTTGGCCTTTTATGTTACTTATTTGACAAACCCTTGAGGAGGGCTAAGGCCTTAGTACCCAAGCTGCCAGTTCAAATGCCTCCCTAACATAGCAAGCTCAAAATCCCCAACAAAATATCTCTTAGGTGGCTTTCTTTCCCCTTTTCTCCCCGCTGGTGAGGACCAGAACAGGCAAGATTCTGATGGTGCCCAGTCATTGCATAAGGGAAATTAAACCATGAGAGAGAACAGCATGGATCTGTCTTGGGTCAGTAAGTGACAAATCACCACATGAATGGTAAGTGATAGGGGACTCAGCTCCTATCACAGGGCTGATTGTCTTTCCTGACTGGGAGCAAAGGGGGTGGAGGGCTTCAGACTGGGCTGTTTTTCATGCCCAGAGCTTGGCACACCCCACAATGGGAGCCAGGGAATGGTCTCTGGCCCTTACCCTTTCAACAAGCAGAGCCTGTGCAGATGCCCCTAGGAGCCCGAGGCAGAGGGCGAGGAGGGTCTTTTGGGGAGCTCCATGGCCAACTCTGTGATGACAGATCTAGTTACGGTGCCTCTCGTGAACGCTGTACCCCAGCTATCTCAGAGAGAGAACTGTCCAACTTCTCAAACGCCATCCATCTGGTGACAGTGTCAGCTAGTGTCTCAGGGTCTTCGTGAGTCAGAGTCTTGGAATGTGGGTGGGAATCTTGGGCCAGCCAGAAGTTATAAATAGAAGCAACAACTCTCTCCACCATCCGTCCTTGCAGGGTGACCAATGAGAAACCCTTCCCTGACACAGGGGTGAATTCTTGAACCCACTGCTTTGGAACATTTCAGGCTCCAGGCGCCTCCACACCTCCTCCAGGGGCTGCTGCAGGGCACCCACCCCAGAGCTGGAAAGATCGGGGCCTGCTGAACAATCTTGCATTTCACATATTGGACTTCCTCTGTTCACTTCGGTCCGAGGAAGGCCCCTGCCTCTCTCTTTTGTCAGCTTTGGGGGAATGAACACAATGGCTGAGCTCAGATCTCTCTCTGGCTCCCGCTTTCTCTCCTCCCCTTGCTGCCACTGCGGAGATGTACTTGTTTTCTCTCCCCCTCCTTGCACCAGCCTCGTGTCTCCAGGGAAGAGGCCTGGTCCTCTTTAATGAACTGAAAATGTGATTAAGATGGGCTGCCATTGGGTCTGCACAGCCACCCAGGCACGGTGAGGTCATGGATGGCTGGGGCTGGGGCTGCTGCTCTGGCTGGCTTCTGGCAGCACTGACAGGAGTTGAAAGAAAACAGTAGTATAATAGTTGATGCCGGGCACTGGAGCCAAGGAGATGCTGGAAGTGTGCAAATTAGCTGGCTTTCATTCTGTGTCCCTGCCAGAATTGTTCAGCAGGGAGCTTAGGAGGAGTCAGTATGGACAGCAGGCAAATGATGACAGTTGTGAGCCCTTGATTGTCTTTGCAGTGTCATCGTGTTGAGTTTTGCTGTGCAGCCACTGTCTAAGGGAGGCCCAGGTACAGGCTGTCTGTGTTAGATAGAAGTAGATGCAGCTGTGAGTGACGGGGCACCTGGAGTAACAACAGCTGATGCAACATAGAAGCTTAACTCTCCCCGTCATGTAAAGAAGCTCTGGGTAGAATGTCCCGGCTCTGTACAGGATCTTAGGATGTTGGGATCAGTGTTCCTCCGTGTCATTTCTCCACACATACTCCAAGATGCTAGCTCAAGCTTCAGGCAGCACAACCATGTTCCCGCTGTAGAAAGGGAGGGACTAAGAAAGAAGCAGCCCCTCCTTCTGAAAGTTGCACAAAACCCTTCAGTTCAGAGCCTATTGGGCAATGGCTGAGTCAGAGGGCTGCTCCCTGCTGCGAGGGAGGCTGGGAAGGGGAATCCTATTCCCAGTGGCTGTGTGACCCGGTGAAAGTTGCAAACTGAGGGTTCCTTGACTAAGAGGAAAGGAAGAGTAGACACTGAACAACTTCCAGTTTCTTCCACCCTACCGCTCTTTCAAAGGCGAAGAAGCATGTGTGCAAAGAGGCAAGATAATTTTCTTAAAGTCACATACTTCGGGAATGATGGGGTTGGGATTGTAGCCCAACCACACTTCTTTTATCCTTTTCTTTGAGACAGAGTCTCACTATGTCACCCTTGGTAGAGTGCTGTCATGTCACAGCTCACAGCAAACTTCAACTCTTGGGCTCAAGCGATTCTCTTGCCTCAGCCTCCCAAGTAGTTGGGACTACAGGTGCCCGCCATGATGCCTGGCTATTTTTTTGTTGCAGTGGTCATTGTTTAGCTGGCTCAGGCTGGGTTCAAACCCACCAGCCTCGGTGTTTGTGGCTGGCGCTGTAACCACTGTGCTATAGGAGCTGACCTCCAATCACACTTCTAAAACCTGCGCTATATCCACTATATTTATAAGTAAAACAAGGTCTGGATCAAAACACATGAGCCCAAATGTAAAAAGCACGCAGGGAAGTTTATTTTACACTTGGTATGCAAGTAGGCTGAAATCTAAAGAGATGTGAGGAAGGGAGGCAGTTCTTTTTATGGCAGGCTGAAGGATTTCTCACTGGTCTGTAATTGGGCCAGTCCATTGCAAGGACATGATGGACCTGCAGCATGTCTCTCTTTTTCTTTTCCTTTCTTTCTTTTTTTTTTTCTTCACGATAAAGTCCCACTCTGTTGCCCTGGGTAGAGTGCTGTGGTGTCATAGCTCACAGCAACCTACAATTCTTGGGCTCAAACGATCCTCTTGTCTCAGCCTCCTGAGTACTTGGGACTGCAGGTCCCTACCGCAACACCTGGCTAGTTTTCTCTATTTTTAGTCTCTCTTATCTGAGTTCTGACCATCTGTAACAGAGTCTCACAGAACGGCTTTTTGTTTCAAGATGGTGTAGCGTGGCCAGTCTAGCATGTACTATGCAGCCTTCTGATCCCACTGTTAGGGAATGAAGTGGGGAAAGGATGGGACAGGAACCACTTGGTCACTCCATCACTAGGACAACTGTTTCTCAAACTGGTAAGTCTCAGGACCCCTTTGCACTCTTAAAAATTACAAAAGACTTTAAAGAGTTCTTATTGATGTGGGTTGAAGCTTTTGATACTTTCTGTATTAGATATTTAAACTAGGAGACCTAAAGCATATCTATTAATTCATTTAAAATAATAAACCCGTTATATTCGTTTAATGCAAATAATATATTTTTTAAATAAAAATAACTATGAATTTCAAACATATTGAATTTAGAGGGAAGAACGACATTGTTTTATAGTTTTGCAAATACTTTTGACATCCGGTTTAAGAGGAATCATCTGGATCTCATGATCCACTTCTGCATTCAATGTGTTGCGATATCACGTGTCATATAGTTTCTGGACAACGCCACTGTGTACTCATGAAAGGACGAGAGGAAGAAGTGCCGATAACATGTTAGTGTTGTTATGAAAATAGTTAGGGCATGGTGGACCCTGAAAGGATCTCCAGAATCCTAGGGAGATCCCTAGACCACACTTTGAGAACCGCTGACCTGGTAAAATCTTTCTCCATGCCTCAGTTTGCAAATCTGCAAGGCTGTATTTATCTAATGTTCTCTGAAATTTGTGTTCTTTGAAGGTATCTTTAGGCCTTAGAAGGGCCAGTCTGTGGTAGTGGGAGATGAGTTGGTCTCTGGGCAACTTTATTTAGGTGGGCTGAGAAAGATGTCAACTGCGGCCGAGGAGGTGGGGCTTGTGTCAACCTTTCCTTAAAGCAGGGAGATGGGCAGAGAATCCGTACAGGGCTTTCTGGAGTTCCGTGCGCATCAGCAACCTCCCAGGCCTGATGGGCAGTGAGAGCCAGAGAGGCCTAGCCTGGGCAGCCAGCCCGTCTCCTGCTGGTCTGCCCAACTCACCCACCACTGATGTGTGTGGCTGTGCCTAGTTACACAGGAAAGATGGCCCCTGGAGACAGTTCTAAACCCTGGACAGCCTGAGTAAAATGAGCGAAGCCCATTTACCACACCCTATCGTGGGTAGAGTAACCTGGGGAAATGGGAGAAAGGTGCCTGACCGAGTGACACATGCAGGGCCCGAGGGCACAGGCAGGAAATGAGAACTTATCCAAGGACAGCTTGCTTAGGCTTGGAACATGGCAGAGGCCATAACTACCTGCTAAGAGAAGCTGAGACCACTAACCTACTAAAACAATGTCCCAGAGGGCAACTGTACCTTTCCTGGCCATCAGTTGGTGACACTGAGCCGGAGTCTCAGGATCTGGCTCCTGAGAGCCATCATGACTCCCTTTGTCCTCCTGCTTAGAATTATGCCACTGCCTCTATCTGGTGTGGTCTCCCTCCTGTCCTGTGACCGAAGTTCCACATCCAGGCCCAGTTCAGGTGGCCTCCTTTTAGGAAGTGTCCCTGGCATCACAGCTGCAGGTCTCTTCCCACTGCCATTGGCTGCTCCATCAGGAAGACGTCAATTGGGACCAAGACTTCAGGCTGTTGTGTAGACATTCCCATGGAAACACCTGGTTCAGGTGGATTGGATGCCACTTAAGAATTGGAGAGTAGGAGTTACTCCTGGCTGTGCTCATTACTATTGGCTTTGGGCAGGTACTCATTCCTGCTGTGTACCTTGGGAATACGACTTCTGTCATTGAAAAGCTTGCAGGGACATGGAGGAGCTGGCCACAGAAACGGGTCATTTAGTACCAGGGTAGAGGCTCCTGGAAGGCTGTAGGAGCTCCTAACCCTGCAGGGTGGGGAGAAGGGGAGCAGCTCAGAGATGCCTTCCTGGGAAATGGCTCCTGAACTGAGGTGGGGAGTTAGCAGGGCCAGAAGAGGGGATGGGAAGAGGGGCCGGCTCCCCTGTTAGGTTGCGAGGGCTGGGACCTGGTCTGTTTGCTTTTTATTATATTCCTTATGCCTGGTGTAGTGCCTAGAAATAGTAGAGGTGAAACAAATGGAATGGAACGTCAACACACGACACACAAGCCGTGTTCAGCATGCAGGATGGGGAGCAGGCAGGGATGAGACTCATGATATAGGCTGGGGTCAGGTCGTGGAGGGCCTGGCCCCGCTGCCTTCCTTCTAAGCTGGACGTTGCCCTGTAAGCAGGGGTGGGACACGTGTAGTCAGATTTGCATTTTATATAGACTGGGACTCCCTGCTGGAGACTGAGGGCTGATGCTTGTTGAGTGACAATTTTGGTCACCACCTGCCTGCCAATGTCTCTGCCATGAGTCTGAGCGTACAAAACGTCAACTCCATCTTGGACTTATTTCTGTGTCCCTGTCTCAGGACCTGTCCTGGCATAGCAGGGATAGGGAAGCTGGGAGTGGCAGATACAGAGAGTTAAGTATGCCACTGTGGTATACTGCAGGTGAGGGGAGGCCAGCTGTGGGTGCGGGTGGCCATGCAGAAGTCCTGCCCAACTCTAATAGACCAACTGCAGGTCAAGGCTGACCAGAGGAAGACTGGAGAACAAGGTAGAAGGAGAGATTTCCGTTTGTTTCTTTTTAGGAAGAAATGAACCAGATTTCAGGTATGTGTGGTGGAGGCCAAAGCAATTATTCTAAGAGCGGGGGTGGCTGTTTCTGCAGAAATCCACGCCCAGTCTGCATGCAAATATCAGAAAACACGCTTGCTAAGCCTTCCTATAAGCCATTTAATACCTCAAGGGAGTTCCCAGGAAGTGTATGGGAGTACTTTTCTTATTTTTCCTTTGGGCAGGGAAAACTCTGACATGGCCCTGGGGAGACAGGCCCTGCTGGGCTCTCACTGTGGCTCAGAGAGGGAAGGTGCCTGGACTCCTGGGCTTCTCCTTTCTCCTCGTGGGTGCTGTGTCCTGCCAGTGAGTATCCCTAGTTCCTGGGCTCTGTGCTTATGGAAGCTGGTGATGGGGTCCAAGGACTGCTTGGAGCCATTGCCCTATAGCCCAGGTGATGCTAGCAATCACCAGAAAATGCCCATGGAGTTGCCCTTTTGAATTTTTCCTTATTTTCAAATTTTGGGTAGGGAAAGAAGTACGCAGGAGCCTGGGCCCCTGGCCCTCTCTGGGACACCCTCAGCTGCTCTCTGAGAGCTCAGCGACTCCCCTTCCTGAATGGCATTGTTGAGGGGGTAAGTGGCATAGCAAAATGAAAGAAATAGACACAGGCTTAGCTCCTTCTTTGAGCCCCAACCTGCCAGTGAGGTTGGAGGTTCTTAGACCCACCTATTAGAAAGAAGAGAGTTTCTCTTCTTCCCACTAGAAAGAAACCCATTTCACTCTGGGGGATCGTGAAACTCCCAAATAAAAGATTCACAGAAGTAGCCACAGTGTTCCCCAAAGAGCACCTGAAGATAGCCAGGCAATGGTGATCCGGGTGTCACCATTTATTAGGACAAGCCTTTTACATGTATTATTCCATTCCGCTTCACTATGGTCCTACAGGTAGGAGCTGTTATTATTCCCACTGTTTAACAGAGGAGGATGGTCATTCAAGCTCACACAGCCAATGTGCGGAAGAGGCTGAACTGACTCTAGGGCTGGTGAGGTCCCAGTGAGGCCAAGGCAGGTCTGCCCAGCTCTGCCACTCTTCCTGGTCTTTAGAAACCTCAGTTTCCCCTCATGTTAAAGGCTCGGGGTGGCTAATGAAAGCCCATACATAACCACTTGAGACCTAAGTGGGCCCAGGACCCACGGCCATGGTCTTCATTCACTGGCAGCCTACTCAGTGCCAGTCCCAAGAGGTAGTGCGAGATTATTGTCATTCCCATTTTACTCCACGACACCCTTTTCTGACCAGGTGAGTTGATTTGCCTGAGTTCTCATCGCCAATAAGTGGAAGTGCTGGGCTTTAGAGCTCAGCTTTTCACAGCCACACTGTGAGTGCCGAGTGCTGGCTGGAGGGAAGGGAATTCAGCAAAATGAGATCATGCAAGGGCTGCTGCTGGTGGCTGCTTGCTGCCTTCTGAAGTTTAGCAGCCCCTGTGCACAGCTGCTTTTCTAAGGTGCAAAGGGAACCAGTTACTCCCAGCTCTGTGTGGGCCAGCTGGGCTCTGGACTTCCGCACTGGGCAACCCAGGGGCTCCATTACCAGGGTGCAGCGGGACACTGCTCTGCTTGCCTGGCTCTGACGGTGGACTTTGTGCAGGACTCTGGAGGCAGGAAGCTGATTTCCCTAAGACCGCAGAATGTCCCTGGTGCTGCCAGAATGGGTCTGAAGACAGTGAGCAGATGGGTCAGATTTCTATTCCTCTGGGCTTTCCATGGCGCCGTAAAAGAGGAGGTCCATGGGTTGGCTCCTGGCTCCTGGCTCCCGGCTCCCGGCTGCTGACTTAACACCAGCTGGATCTGGTGATCTTTTGTATAATTTGAGCAGATTCAATTTCCCTCTCCTCAAAATCAGTAATTTCTTTCCTCCTTTTTACTGTCCCTTTCCAAACATTGGCTCCAGCTTATCCTTTAGGACTCAGCCCCCTTCCATTTAGATATGCTTATACTTTTTTCTCTTTAGCTGAAGATTGTTAAGTCCTGTCCCTGTAAGCACCTGTTTCAGTCAAGGTGCATGCACAAGTGTAAAAGAAGTTACACGTGAATGAAATTACGGGGATCATTTATGTCAATAATACCGTGTTGTGTCAAGTCTAAGACAGCATTGATTCTAAGATACATCCACATTCCTTATATTGTTCATAAAGAAAAAGTGGCCAGTTAAAGTATGACGGCCATTGCAAGATGTGCCCCAGCTTTAGGGATGTTGAACTGTGAAAACAATACACATTTAGAATCATTAAACTCAGAAGGTAGACATGTTTATAAGTAAAACATGTAAGCGTGTTTATACTAAGGAGGCAGCCGGAGTGGTAAGTGACAACAATTCCAAACCTGCCTCATGCTGTTAGGGTGAGGGAATCAACAAAGTGGCAAAACCCAAGAATAGCCCTTGCCCAGCACAGTGTGCCTGGGACACTTCATATAATTCCAATTTCACTGACGAGAACTAGTCCCATCTGTTTCCCAGCAATCCTGGGATGTGGGGACTGTTTGAAAACACGCATTGCCACACCCCGTCTCCGACTACGTTCAAATCTCTGGGGGTCAGGCTCAGAAATTTCTACTTTCTAAAACCCTGTGCCCCTGCCTCAGTTCTAGTGAGGAAGGTCTAGGTTGAGGAGGGGAGGTGACCAGGCCAGTGCAAACCCGATGCTGAGCAGCATTACTGGACTCGGAAGTCCCGGCCCAGCTCCAGGGTCAGCGCTCTTCCCTTCTCTCTCTCCTCTTTGCTTTCATGGGGTGCTGCCCACCACACAGGCTTGGAGGCCTGAGACTGTCTCCAGGGCTCAGGCCAGGGCGTAACCTTAGTCTTGGCCCCTTTCACCTGGTGTGAGTTCGGCTCTTTCCTGATAAATTTAACACATGCTGATAAGCACCTACTGGGTGCGGGGCATGGCCCCAGGTCCAGAGGAAGCCTCCTTGTTTCCCAGCTGGGCTGAGCCTCCTCAGCAGTCTCTCAGGGAGTCACTGCACAGTCACTCTGTGGTGGCCATGCCACCTTGTGCAGCCCTGGCTGAGGCAGCCTCTTCCCTCAGGGCCTGTGGGAGCAGTGCCAGCTGCTGAAGACCACCTCGGCATTCACCCGCTGCCACCCTCTGGTGAACCCTGAGCCCTTCATGGCCTCGTGTGAGAAGACTGTGTGCACCTGTTCTCAGGGGCCACAGTGCCTGTGCCCCGCCTTCCTGGAGTATGCGCGGACCTGTGCCCAGGAGGGGATGGTGTTGTATGGCTGGACTGACCACAGCATGTGCCGTAAGTTCCCTCCATGTTGTGGGGGGTCTGTCCCGGGTGGTCACTCAGGGTGCTTTGGGGCTGCGTCATGAGTATGCATATTCCTAGGCCCACTTCCTAAATGACTTCTGACCTCGCCACCTGGTCTAAGTCCCTTTCCTCAGCAGGCCTTCTGAAGGCTCCAATTCCTGCCCCTGCCTCTGTCCTCGCACCATGCATCCCCTGGCACGCACGGCTCCCCTCAGGAAACCCAGTCCCCATCTTGGGGACTCACAGAATGTTCTCTGCTGCCAACTGAAATCCCAGCAGTGGCGATTTCGGTTTATATCTTCATGGTCTGCCTGTCTGAAATGACGAAGCGCAGGGAGCTGGCCTGACTGTGGGTGCCATGATCTTTGAGGGACTGAAAGGCTTTATTAAGTTCCTCCCTTTTATTGAATCAGCGTCCCCACCCTCAGGCTCAATACTCACCATTCTTCTAACTCACCTCATGGGGCCACATTTTTCTTCTTCTAATCTCATTGGGTCCCTAGTCATTGCCACTGTCCCAGATATTATAATCAAGTGGGGGGCTTCTCCAGTTACCTCATGAGATGCTTCATCTCTTCCCAGAACGTCCAGTGATCCAAAGCCATGTAGTTGTCTGTGATAATTACGCAGATCACGCAGACCGTAGAGAAAGAGGGGGCGCCCACCTCTTTGCCCTGCACACATGTGTTTCAGTGTGTGGTAGACTGAATACCTGGGAGAAGGGGTTTGGGCATCAGGAAGCCCAGAAAAGTGCACTGTATCTCCTGGTCCTTCAGTCTGTGTGTGTCAGTCAGCCACAGAGTAGCGAGACAGAGAGGAGGACAGCCAGTCCTTGCCTGAGAGGAGCTGGGTCCAGTGGGGAGCACAGAGAAATCCCAGGTGGTAAGGCCGTGAAGACAGCTCTGCAGCAAAGTGGGCACAAATAGAGTCGCCATGCGGGCAAAGTGGGCGTGAACTGAGAATGCGGTGTGCTGGGAGGGGCATTTGGTCAGAGTCAGTGTCATAGGCAAGAGGAATCTTCAGAGGAGGGACTATGCCTCCTTGATTGGTGTTAGGAGGCCATCCCTTTGCAGCCTGAAGTTGGGTGTCACCCTGAAAAGGTGCAAAAGAACCAGAAGAGGTGATGGAAGGGAGGAGGTGTAGTCCCAGATGCCCTGATAGGTCTTAGCCAGGGACTTATAAGACAGAAGAAGTTCTTGGGAGGGGGGTTTGTCGTGGAAACAACAACGGGGGACCTGGGGCTGAGATGGCCACTGGAGCCCTGGAGACAGAGAGGGGGCAGAAGAGGCTCTGAGCATGGCGTGGCTTGTCAGATGTCACATTGGTGGGGACCTGCTCTTGGGAGACGCCTTGGTTTTCCCTTTCAGGCCCAGCGTGTCCTCCTGGCATGGAGTATAAGGAGTGTGTGTCCCCTTGCACCAGGACCTGCCAGAGCCTGCACATCAATGAAGCGTGTCAGGAGCAATGTGTGGACGGCTGCAGCTGCCCTGGTAATAAACTTCCCACTTTATTTATAAGTCCAAGACCTTGCCAGTGCCCTTGGCTTTGGGAAGTGCGATGAAGGCCACTTGTGTTTATTCCCCATTGCTGAAATGAGAGGCCTTTTTATTTAGTTTTTAAAAGTCTTTGTACAGTGTGATCAGGATTGAGCTGGTCTTTATTTTTAATTTATGTTTTCCTGTTGTACTGTATCTATGAAAGCACTTGTGTCTAGGCAAGCAGGAGGATGATCTGGGCCCCAATACTGACTTTGTTCGGGCGCCTGTGGCCCGATCTGAACTACAATTTTGTTTTCTCAGTTAGGTGTCAGGGAACCAGCCTGGGAGAAAGATCCTTGAAAAGTTTGCTGGATCTGCCATGTGAGCTTAGCCAAAAAAGGGCTTTGCACTGGAAGGTGCAAGAGAGACTTTGTGAGCTTTGATGAAAAACTCTGTTTGACTATTGAGAGTGCATTCTGCGTGTTTTGACTCAGAACTTGTCTCCTAGAAGATTTTGAGCAAAAACTCTTGACTCCGTTTCTTTGTCTGGAGAATGGAGACTAGTCATCCTCTGTCCCCCTGTTGTATTATCAGTGTGAAAAATAAACGTCACAGAACACGTTCTTTGAGCTTCCTAGAAAAAGCTTGGAGCTGATGATTCCCTAAGGGATGCCATAGTGGTGAGATGACTAATGATGATGACAATGTTGAGGTCTTTGCTTTGATGTCCTTGAACCCAGAGGGACAGCTCCTCGATGAAGGCCGCTGCGTGGAGAGCAGCGAGTGCTCCTGCGTGCACTCCGGGAAGCGCTACCCTCCAGGCGCCGCTCTCTCCCAAGACTGCAACACCTGGTAAGTGGGCTGCGCAGCGTGGCCTGGGAGAGCTGCCCAGTGGGTTGGAAGTGGGGGAGCTGGGGCAGTAGGGCAGTGGCAGGTGGCACAGCATCTGACCTGGGCTGAGGGAGAGGAGACTGAGGTGGAGGGATGGGGGTATGGGGGGTTGGGGAGTGAGGGATGGATGTGGCCGGCACTGAGGGGGACCAAGGATTAAATGACAGATAAGCCTCAGGGAGGGCAGTATCCTGTACACACACATCTCTCGCTGTCCCTCCACACTCTGCTGTGATGAATGACCCTGTCCCTGTGAAGGGGACTGTATAACGCCACTACGCAGCATGCAGGTCCTTCTCTCCCTACGTCTCTTAACCTGCTAGGCGGTAGGAAGTGGCAGTGCCCTCCGTGACTCCCTGCAGTTGGCCAGGCCCAACCTAGTTCTGTCCCTGCTTAGCTCCAGTCACCTCCGAGGGCTCCTCTGGGTGTCGCCTCTGGCTGGCTGTGCCTGTCCCCTCTGGCCTCCAGGCTGCCTCCCTTTGGTGTCTTTCCCTGGGTGGCAGCCTTTGGTCCTGGCTGGGCCTCCGGGGTCTCAGTCGGCTGCCTGACGTGGCATGGGCTGGTGTTTTCTTGCTCTTGGCCACCAGCTGTGCGTGGATTTCTTCGTACTCGGGTAGGTTTTCAGGGACATCAGATACCCTAGGTTTTCTTTCTCTGGGTTTCTTCCCCTTGGCAGTGTCACCAAGATTCCTTTGTGGCCAAAGCCCTGCCCGGTACAACTTTAACTTCATGAAGATTCCTCCAGCATCAGCTCCCATCTCCCTCCAGATCTCTCCATCGGGAGCCGGGTTAACTGTGCTGAGCTCTAAATCCTTTCAGGTCACTTCTGTTTGCAGAGCTGCCAATGACTTGTGCTTCTTTCCCCAACAGCATTTGCCGGAATAGCCAGTGGATCTGCAGCAATGAAGAGTGTCCGGGTAGGTGACCTTTCCCTCTCTCTTCCTTCCTTCTCTTAATGGAGAGGCATCTTCCGTCTTAGCAGACGGAGGAGGGCCACACCTCAAGGGAGCGAGAAATTGTCCCCTCTGCACAGGTTTTACACAACCATCTGACCACAGCTTGGATACCAACTGTGCTGGCCCACTCCCAGGCCAGAGCAGGGGTGGCTCTGGGGTGGCCTGCTCTGGCTGAAAGGGAACCGTACACCTGGGCTCAGGCTTTATTGCCCTTTCTTCATCAACTGTTTGCTCAAAGGATTAAGTATGACCTGTACGGTCATGACCGACTAAACAAAGAGGATACGAATTCTTTGGAAAATTAAGAGGAAGAAGGGCTGGCCTGGTAATTCTTTAGGCTTGAAGGGAGAGTTTTAGTGGAATTTTCTGGAATTCTTGATATGAAGATCATGGAGTGGTTCAAGAGCTAAGAGAACCAGGTCTCCAAATGACTCCCCTGCTCTGTTCTCACCCAGAAAATCTGTTTAGGAAAATGTGTTTTACAATCTTTGCCCTTTGCTTTCCTTTCTGTTGGGCCCCAACTCTATTCTATTTACTGCAAACTGTGCCCATTCAGAGCTCCCTCTGCCTCACCCTGCAGTGACCCTCACATTCCCTGTTGTGGTCTCTCACGTGATGTTTTCCAGGTGCTGGGCACTGTGCTAAGCATTTTATATGTATTATCTGTTATAGTCTATGAGGCAGGTATAATTTATTCTCCTTTTATAAAGAGGAAACAGACCCAGAGAGGTTAAGTCACTTGCCCAAAGTCACACAGCCTCTGAGAGGCAGAGCCAGGACTCAGACTCAAGACTGCCTAATTTCTACCTTTTCTCTCCTTCCTAGTTCCAGACTTTGGTGGGCCAGGAAGGGGATGAGTTTGGATACCTGAGATCAGATTTAAGCTCTGTGATCCAAAGGCTTTAGGGTCACTCAGGACCTTATCCAGTGCCCCTTACACTGGAAAAATCCTGAAAGTAGGTGGATAGTGGGCACTACAGCTGGGCACTTAGTTTTACCCAGGGATGGCCAACTAGCCAGCCAGGTTGTCCTTTGTCCAATCCTTAAAGAAATCAAGAAGGACAAAAGCTGACTCTTGATGGTGATATCTATTCTACCTGTTAACATAATCACACCCTGTGAAAGACTCAAGGAGCCCTTTGAAAGACATTTGAGTCACTACAATTAACGTAAAAGCTTTTAATATTGAAATAATAAGCATTATTGTATAAGATATGTGAGCCACAGTAGATGGAAGTAGGAATTCAGCTTATCGTGTTTGTTCAGACTGACTACTACATATTAGATTAGGAAGTCTGACCGACCACTAACTATAGGGAGGGTTTCCATCCATCATCCTTCTGGCCTTCCATTCATCTGAGCACTGTTTGAACACCCACTATGTACATGATGGACTGCGCGAGGCAGATAGGTCTTCAATCCAAAATCTAGATGATAACTTTGGAGAGGATGCAAGATGTTCTCTTGATACCTTGATGGGAAGATAGCCAGTTCCAATTCTGTCTATTGAATAGGTTGATATTTTGCTAACAAACTCAATCAAGGGTGTCCAACCTTTTTTCTCCTCCACTGTACATCGGAAGAAACAAAGTCTTCTTGGGCCACACATTAAATACACAAACACTCATGAAAGCTGAGCAAAACAAAGGTCTGTGCACAATTTGCATGATATCTGATACTGCAGATAAGTAAGACAGGCCTCAGATAATCCACATGCAGCCCAAGGGCCCCTGCATGTCTAAGCTTTTCTCTGACCTTTCTCCTCTCTCTGGAGTTTGGTTGATCATTGCCTCTTTCTTCATTTCCATCCATGGCGCCTGGGCATATTTCTACACCTTGCCTCATGAATTAGCAGGCTGTGAGGCTGCCTTATGCTCCCAGTGTGATGACTTCGGGTACAGCTTCTAATGGGAAGAATAAACAGGAAGGTTCTGGAAGGGGATATGCTTGGTTCTGCTTAAAGCAAAGAGCAGGCTGGGAGTTCTCTGCAGACCCAGGAGTAGTATACATCGTGAATCTCAGAAATAGAGAAGTGGGTTTTGATTCCTTGGAATAAGGTGAGAGTGTACTACTTATATATTGCTGTGTAACAAATTATCCCCAAACCAAGCAGCTTAAAACAACAAACATTGTCTCATAGGTTCTGTATATCAAGAATTTAGGGACTGGCCAGGTGTGGTGGCTCACACCTATAATCCTAGCACTCTGGGAGGCCAAGGCAGGTGGATTGCCTGAGCTCATGAGTTTGAGACCACCTTGAGCAAAATTGAGACCCCATCTCTACTAAAAATAGAAAAACTGAGGCAAGAGGATCACTTGAGCCTGAGTGGAGGTTGCTGTGGGCTATGATGCCCTGGCACTCTACCCCGGGTGACAGCTTGAGACTCTGTCTAAAAAAAAAAAAAAAAAAAAAAAAGAATTTGGGGATGGCTTAGCTGGGTGCCTCTGGCCTACGAGCTCTCCTGAAGTTACAGTCAATCTATTACCTGGGGCTCTAGTCTCATCTGCAGGCTTGACTGAGGAGGGAGGGGAATTACTTTGGCACTTACCGACATGCTAGTGGCAGACATTCCTGCCTTCCCATGTGGATTTCTTCCTGGGGCTTCTTTGTGACAAGACTACTGGCTTTCCTAGGGCAAGTGACTGCAGAGTGAATAAGAGTACAGCCAAGACAGAAGCCACAGTCTTTTAAAAACCTGATCTCTGCTCAGTGTCCATAGCAGTGGTTACAGTGCCAGCCGCATACCCCGAGGCTGGCAGGTTCGAATCTGACCTGGACCAGCTAAATAGCAGTGATAAACTGCAACAAAAAAAATAGCCGGTGGTTGTGGCAGGCGCCTGTAGTCCCGACTACTTGGGAGGCTGAGGCAAGAGAATCGCTTAAGCCCAAGAGTTTGAGGCTGCTGTGAGCGGTCACGCCACGGCACTCTACCAAGGATGACATAGAGAGACTCTGTCTCAAAAAAAACAAAAACAAAACCAAAAAAACCTCCCAAAACAAAACAACCTGATCTCTGAAGTGACACCCTATTGCTGGTGTATTATATTCATTAGAAACAAATTAACACATCATCCAGTCTATGCTCAAGAGGAGGGAAGGGTTCCAGGAAGACAAGAATACAGGAGGTGGGATCCCTGGGGGGCTGTCTTAGACACTGCCCACCCCAAACTGTACGTGAGTAGTGGGAGGGGGAGGAAGAGCCCGGAGAGCGAGGTCTGTGCTGGGGAGGCGCTAGGCCTTGATGCTCCTGTGTTCCCTGTTCCCTGCTGTCTCTACCTGCTGGATAGGTGTTAGGGCAGCCTCGGGCAAAATCGTGGCTTCCTCATAGCCTGTAGAGTTCACTTTCTGTGACCCCAAGGCTCTCTTCTCTTCCTCTGCGAAACACCCTACCTAGGGAAGCTCCACTAACTTAGTTCCCATTGAACTACAAATGTTTGGTTAGGGTTAAGGTGAGAGGCAGCTTGCCTGTTAACAGAGCCTGTTCCTCAAATAATTAAAGCTCTTGTTATAGAATCTTAAACTTCTAGTGGAAACACACTTGAGCTACTTTTCTAGAGCTAGGAAGAGGTGGGGGAAGCCTTTTCATTTGTGTCCAAAATGCCATGAGCTTGTAAAGATGGCGCAGAATGAGGGCTGGGAACACAGGCTCTGGACTCCGGCAGCCTGGTTGGAATTCCAGTTCTGTCTCTTCCTAGTTGGGTGACTTTTGGCAAGATTCTTAATGATTTGCAGCCTTAGTTTCCTAGTCTATAAACTAGGGATCATAACAGCAGCTTTATCCCATGGCTCTTGAGAGGCTGTTATCACTCAACACACAGCAAATGCTTCACAGAGCACAGAAGCAGCTGTTTCATTAACCAGGCCAGAGAAGGAGCCCAGAATGGGCAGGGGTGGTGTGGTGGGTGTGGCTGGGGCAGGTAGGGCAGGAGGGTGGGACCTGCCCCGGTCAGCAGGGGAGGCCTCGGTGTAACCTGTTATTCATTTGTGAGTGACTTCTGGTGGATTCTAATATAGCCCTGTCATCTGACCTTGGGATTCCAGGTCAGTGACGTTTCCACTGGAGAAAACAAAAAACAAAAAACAAAAAACCTGGTCTCTGAAGTGACACCCCCCTCCACAGGAAGGTAGTAAACCCCACATTGTTGGCTAACGGAGAGTGCAATGAGTAAACCGGGATAGCTCTCCTTTGGGGAAAGGGGGTATTTCTAGGGGCCTGGGTGAGCCTAGGGGTTCTGACTCTGCCAGTTCACAGAAAGTCTCCACCTGCCTGTCCTGGCCCCTGCTGGAGTTTCTGGAGTCCCCTCAGACCTCCTTCAGGCCAGGCTGATGCGTCATGTTTCATGGCCAAGGCCTCCCTCCACCTAGTCACTGTCTTCAGACCCAGCTGTCCGCACGCCCCTTGGCAAGTGGCGATGCGCGTGTCCAGGATCAGAATGACACCAGGTTTGACCCTAAAGAAATTGGGCTCATGGAACTGGAGGAGCCACCCCTTGAGGCAGGACCGAGTGGTATCAAGTGACACAAAGGACCAACAGAGCAATGTGCAACCAGATGGACGGTTCCACTCTGGAGTGAGACGCACGGCCTGTGCTCACCCTCCGGTTTGATCACTGTGGTACCTTGGGCGAGTTTCACTTCTCTGTGTTTAGTTTCCTCAAGTGGAAACTGAGAGTAACGACTACTGCTTCACCGGAGCAGTAAATGAGCCGGTTCCCACTCAGCACTTAGACACGCATCTTGCACTTTAGGTTGAAATTATGTTACTGTGACTTGAAAGCAGCCAGTGGTGAAAATTTGCATCCAGAGATGGTCTGAGTTGCTTTGCTGAAGGCCTGTGGGCTGGCATTTCTTTAGTGGAGGCTGTTGGGATGGGCTGGGGAATGGACGCACGTGTCCCCAGCAGAGCAGCGGCGTCCAGGGGTCACTGCAAACCAAAGGCGATTTGCTTCCAGCTGATGAGAGATTTCTTTTTGTTTTTCTCATAAGGGAAGATATTTCTTCATGTAGGAGTGGGTCTGCTTTAACTTCTAGATGTCCTATTTTTTATGTTCTTTGACAAATCCCCTGCCTTTTATTCATTCAAACTTTTGGTGCCCACCTCTCTGCCTGGTGGTGGGCCTGCTGTTTGTGGGGCACTGCCTATTGGCTGACTGATGGGGCTTATTCTAGGTTTCCAGTCCTGGGTGCAGGGTGGGTGAGCCTGGCCATGTGGTCTATTGTCCTGGTGGACATTCCAGCTCTCATGGCTGACTGCTACCTGGCAGCTCACCCATCTCTTTTCTTGGGCTTCCTGTGTTTGCAGTTCTGTCCTTCAATTGTACCAAGAAGATAAGCTAAGGATAATATTTAGACTTCTGATTCCCGAGAAACTTGGGAACATAAGTCAGTGGGGTCAGAGCAGGAAATCAGATCAGAGGATTAGATTCAAGCCCTGAAAGTTTTGCTTTCGAATACTTGCACGTTTTCTCATTGACCCCTCTCTTCCCGGGCATTGTCAAGGATAACAGAAGTCCAATGGATTATTCAGATAAGAGTGCTCTTGAGAAAACAGACAAAGGGGGGGCAAGAATTTCCACTCACTTTACAGAAACAGGGTCAAGACATTTGACACAAAGGACCACATTGCTCCGTTGGTAGTAGAATGATGGTGATTTCTGAGAAACTGTTCAAGAAGGCTTTCCTGTGATCTCGCTGGGTCTGGGGTCCTGCACGTGCACCATGAGCTGGGGTGGCCCTGGCCCCCTCGTGTTACCTGTTCTGCTCTGATTTCCACGAACATCTGCCTCTCACTCAGAGAGAACATCTGCCTCTCACTCAGAGAGAACATATGCCCCCTTGCTTTTCTTGAGGGGCAGTGGAAGGGAAGGTAACGCTGCCCAGAACTGTCTGAGGCCTCTTTCCTTTCTCCTATCGTCTGGGCTGGGTGTGATCTCCTGCCTCGTGCCATCCTGGAAGGCAGAGGGACATACAACCAGTTTCCTGGGGCTGCTCAGCCCCATCCCTGTAGCAGTCAGCACTGCCCGGGCAGTGGTGAGATCATGGGCAAGATGGCCTCTTGGTCTCCCATTGGCCCCAACATGAGTCAGAGCAGAAGCTTGCCTCTGAGGAGGCCCTTAGAGCTGGCCCTCGGCTGGGGCGGAGGAGGGAGCCTCCAACTCTCTACTGCTGAGCTCTGACATTGTCCCTGCATCACCCTGCATCCTCACCCTGCATCTGGGCTGCCAGCTCTGCCCGCTGACCTCCAGGGACTCTCCTGGGGTGGGGCTTTGTCCATGTCAGCTGAAAGACAGCTGTGCTGGACAGCATTCCCTGGGTTAAGTGCTCTGTAGGCTCTAAGGCTGCTGCCAGAGGCTGGCCCTGACCTGGGGGAAGGGTAGGACCCTGGGCAGCGGCTATGAGGGAGCAGCGGAGGTTGCAGGGAGCTGGGAGTCTGGAGCGTGGGTTTGTGGGTTTTTGGCCCAGCACCTCACCTTCCTAGCTGCTCCATCTGTAAAGTGAGGCCTAGCTCTGACAAGTTACAGTTTTGTTCCTTTTTTTTTTTTTGAGACAGAGTCTTACTATGTCACCCTCAGTAGAGTGTGTGGTGTCACAGCTCATGACAACCTCAAACTCTTGGGCTCGAGCTATTCTCTTGCCTCAGCCTCCCCAGTAATTGGGACTACAGGGACCCGCCTTAATGCCCGACTATTTTTTTGTTGCAGTTGTCATTGTTGTTTAGCAGGCCCTGGCCGGGTTCAAACCCACCAGCCCCGGTGCATGTGGCTGGCGCCCTAACCACTGAGCTATGGGTGCTGAGCCAGAATCCTCTTGTGGGGAAACGATATGTGTTAAGTTTCAGAGGAAGGGTACCCTACTTGCACAGGCATCCCACCTCTGCTCCCCAGGAGACTTCCCCTTACCTCCCATTCTTCCCCCTTCCTCTTTGTCCCTCCAGGAGAGTGTCTCGTCACAGGTCAATCTCACTTCAAGAGCTTTGACAACAGGTACTTCACCTTTAGTGGGATATGCCAGTACCTGCTGGCCCGGGACTGCCAGGACCACTCCTTCTCCATTGTCATTGAGACCATGCAGGTGAGCCTGGCCAGGCTGGTTGCTATGGCTGCAGCCCCCTGGGAGGTGCGGGGCATTGCTTTCTGTGCAGGAGGGAAGACCCTTCTTCCAGGCTTCAGTTAGCCCCTCATTCTTCCAGAAACCCTACCCATAGCTCTGTCCCTAGATCAGGGAGAAGGAACCCTGCCTGCTGACCACGTCTCTCAGGGCTGGCTTGGCTCCCAGAGACATGTCCGTGGGTGCTTTAGGTCCTCCCTGCTGCCCTCATGGTGAACCCCTGCTGTGTGAAGCTGGGTGACTGGGGTAGGGGCAAGGAGGAATGTCGCCATTCTGCTCTGCTGTGGCAGGTTGTAGACTTATTTTCTCTAGAAAACAGAGTAAAGATGAAAACAAATAGAGTGTCGAAGTTCCCTGATTCTCTTTGGAACAATAAGCCCAAGGAACAAGCTGAGCCAGAGGCCCGCAGTTCTTTATAAAGACCAGGCCAGGATGGGAAAGGGTGTGGGGAGAGGTTGGGCTTAGTACCTTGTTCAACTCTAGGGGCCCCATTGACAGTGTTCTCTGACAATGGAGCTGCAGCCAGTGAGGAGGCTGGAGGCTCTCTGGAGCTGGGCCTTTCTCTGACTCAGTGGGTCTTGGGCTGGGGTGCTGGACTGGTAAGGGGAACTGTGGGATCAGCCTGCACCCCCTCTTGGCAGTGTGCTGATGACCCTGACGCTGTCTGCACCCGCTCAGTGACTGTTCGGCTGCCTGACCTGTACAACGGCCTCGTGAAGCTGAAGCATGGGGGAGGAGTCGCCATGGATGGCCGGGATGTCCAGGTCCCCCTCCTGCAAGGTGGGCTTCTCCTGCTCACCAGGCCTGAAGCTGGCCTGGCTTGCCCAAAATGCCCCTTGTTCTCAACATGGGAGCCCACTGACACCTCTTCGTAGGATGTGATGGAGAGCTATCTTTGGAGGGCAGGGTGGGAATACATCTCTGCAGGAAGGGAAGGCTTCCTGGAGGAGGGTGGACTAGAGGAGGAAGCTAGCTGAATACCTGTAGATGAGGAGACTTCTCCAGGCCTGAGAGAGAGAGACGAGACGGGAAAAGGAGCCAAGAGGATTCTTACTTGGCTTGAGGCAAAGGGGTGGGTTGAGTCTGGGCAGGTGGTTCTGGTTTTGCTTAGAGGTGGGGCAGAAGCAGAGGCTGATTATGAGAGGTCGGGAGTGGCTTGCGATGGTCAGAACAGAGGATGTCACTTGTGATAAGGCCCGGTGACCCTCTGGCCTGTACAGTGTCTGGTCAGGTTGCCTGTGCCTGTCACAGCAAAACTGCTTTTGCACAGCACGACCCCCAAGCTTCACCCTCAGAGTGGCTCCCGGCCCCTGCCCCACCTCCCCATGATTCCTCGTCACCCTGTGGTCCATTTTCCCAGCACTGCACGCAGTGGCTAGTGGGTACACGGTGTGTCCGTGAATGACAAGCTCATGTGTCTCCCCATGAAATGGGATGTTTGTTGTGCCAGGGCAATGGATATACTCCCATCTGACTCCACCTTCCTGCAGCAGTGAGAACTCAGCTATAGGGACTGTGTAACTTAGGCCAGAGATGCTGTGCAAGAGCAGAAGGTCCCCCGCATGCTCTGGAGTCTTGAGTTCAACAATAGAGCCTAAAGCTGAGGCTACAGGAGCCTCTACTGCCCTCCTGTGGCAGAAGGGGGAAGGGCAGGTGACTGCCAGGGTGGAGAGGCTCCTTTTCGGGGAACCCTATTTGCCCTCTGTCCACTGGGACTACCCTTCCTCCTGAGACTCTCTTAAGCCTCATGGATACCACACCTGCCCCTAACCATTGCTGTTCATTGCTATTATCCTCTGGAGACATCCTGTCTCCTCCCACAATACATTTGCCTGCTATGACCCCGTCCTCCCCCACCTGTTCTGCTGGGCTCCAGGTGATCTCCGTATCCAGCACACAGTGATGGCTTCTGTGCGTCTCAGCTATGGGGAAGACCTGCAAATAGATTGGGATGGCCGCGGGAGGCTGCTGGTAAAGGTAGGTGCGCTTTGGAGGCACTGCCTCCCTGCAGCCCAACTTACAAAGTACCTCTTGTGCTCTGAGCAAAATGGCTCTGTGTGGTGGGAGAAGAATTTCTTTCTCCTCATGCCCTACACCCCCAGAGCAAGGAACAGATGTCTTTTGTATATGAGAAGCTGATGTTTGTTCTCTGGATGCCTCTTGTTGGACCCGGGGAGTCTCCCTTCTGGAGGCTGGGTATTCCAAGGGCTTCCTGACTGGGATGGGTTCTTGTGGGGCTGGGAAGGGGCCAGATTTGCTGTCCAATTTCCTGGCTGAGATAAGACCTGGAGATAGGGGTATCTCCCCAGGTGCCCACTGTGAGCAGCACAGGAAGAGTCCCACTGGCAGCCACAGCCAAGAGAAAGCCACCGCATCTGCCTGGGAGAGGTTGCACAGGGGACTACCAAATTCGTCCTCTGGACAATGGGACTCTGCCTCTGTGGGCAACTTCCTCTTGTTCTCTGGGCTTAGAATCTCATGGGATAGCAATTCATACCACTCCTCATCCTTCCATCTGCACTGTTTCCCCTCAAATGTTCTCAGCAGGTAGGCAGTGTGGGTATTATTACTGTCATCTTATAATTGAGGCAGGTAAGGGATGGGGAGTCCACGCTCCTAGAATGATCTGGTTTCCTGGTCTGACGCCCTAGTGCCACCCATTCGTCACAGAGCAAGGATTAGTTCTCTACCCAGTGCCTTTCCAGTCAGACCAGCAGTTCTCACATTTTGATCTCAGGATGCCTCTATACTCTTAAGAATTATTGAGGGCCCCAAGATCTTTTATGAGGATTATATATCAATACTGAAATTAAATCAGAGGCATTTAAAATATGTATTTATCAATCCATTAAAAATAACAACAGTAAATCCACTGTAGATTAACATAAGTACTTTTTGTCTGAAAAATAACTGTTTTCCAAAACAAAAATAAGTAATGAGAAGAATACCACTGTTGTACATTTCTGCAAATTTCTTTAATGGGTGGCTTAATAGAAGACAGCTGGATTTTCATATCTACTTCTGCATTCAGTCTTTTGCAATAATTTGCGTCATGTAGCCTCTGGAAAATTCCACTGTATGCTTGTAAGAGAATGAGAAGGGAAAACACAAATGTCTGCAAATTATCATGAAAAGAGTTATGGCCCCATAGACCCCTAGATAGGGCCTCAGGGAGCTCCATGAGCCCCAAGACCACACTCTGAGAACAGTAGTCCTGGACCATGTTAGGGTCCTTGGGAGTCTCTCTGCACGCTGGGCCAGAGTCCCTTGTATAATCCTGAGAAGGGTGTTGAGCATCTGGGCTGAATCCTGGCTTCCTCCCTTTGCACGAGGCCGTACTATTACTATATGTTTTGTCTTAGAGTCCCTGAGAGGATTTCAAACCAATTCTTTTTTTCTTTTATAAAAAATATACCTCTGACCACAGACCATAGAGTAGGAAGGTCTGGGAGATCTTGTTTCCAGCTGGAAATAAAGAACCATCATTTCTGGAGCAAGAGGAACTTTCCCAGGTAACCATATTGACAGGGTGAAGATCAGAATGGGGGGTCTCCTGACCCCTGGACCTTGGTCTTCAAGGCAGCGCCTCACCTTAGCCATGCCACTTCTCAGAACCCTCCCTGCCACAGACAGCTGCTCTCCCATGCATGAAGTCCCTCCCTCGGTCAGCAGGGCCATGGCTTCTAGCCCTAGGACCTGCCCTTCCTCTCCCCTGAGGGGGACAAAGGTTGGCTTCTTTCTGTGGGAAGGAATGTAGGATTATTTCTGGGTGTGTATTTTGGTCCGTTGAGCTAACAAGAAGAGGATTTCCTTGGTCAAGACTCAGGACAGGGTCAGAGGACCCCATGGCCCGTGGGGGTTAGAATTTCAACAGGTGAATTTTGGGAGGGCACGCTCAGACCACACCAGTGTCAGTAGGGGTTTGATATGAAGCAGGAAAGGGGCCCTTGACAAGTAGCAGGGGCACCTCAGAATGCTAATCCCGGGGGTCTTGGGGACTGCAGTGTGGGGAGATGGTGCTGCCAGGGGCTACTCCCTCTGATTGCCTGTCCTCCTGGGGCCATTCCCTCTGATAGCCTGCCCTTCTGGATGCGCTCTGTCCCCATGGAGCAGTAGGTTCAGGCAGCAAGGCTCTGGTCAGTGGAAATCAGGCTTTGTGTGTGCTCTTCCCTGCTCATCTGGCTATGTGCAGGGCCCAGCTCAGCCTTGGCAGGGCGCAGTGGGAAAGACCCTCTAGCAACCTTCCCTTTTTGTCAGAACTGGGCAGAGCAGAGGTTTATTTCAAACTGCAAGTGCCTCCTCTAAGTATCAGACTCTGCAGGGCTCTTGCCAGCCACAACCTGGCGTCTGTGGACATATTCACAGTTCTGACCCCTGGCTGACCTGATCCTGAGATTAGGAAGAAGATATAGTTTTAGAGAGTGGTGGTGAACAAGAGGGCTTTGGGGGAGCAAAGAAGAGAAAGAAAGATGCTGAGTTGCGGGCGAGGGGAGGAAGGCTCATCACCAGTTGTGCTGCTTTGTCCAGCCTGGCCCTGACTGCTGGCTTTGCACTCTAGCCCATGTCAGGAGGAGAATCTAGTTGATTCATTTATTTGTTCAACGGTTCATTCATTCAGCAAATATTTATTGAATGCCTACTGGCACTGGTGTGGTCTGAGTGTGTCCTCCGCAAATTCATCTGTTGACATTTTAACCCCGAAGGTGTGGTATTATTAGCAGGTGGAGCCTTTGAGAGGTGATTAAGAATGAGATTCGTGGCTTTCACCATTTTCCATTCTTGGTGGCAGCCTGTCTGCTTGCAGATGCTCTTAATAAATCTCTGCAATTAACTTAAAAAAAAAATGAGATCTGTGCTTTTGTAAAAGACCCCAGAGAACTAGCTGTCCCCTCCCACCACGGGAGGACACAGCTAGAAGGCGCCATCTATGAACCAGACATCCGAAACTGCTGGCGCCTTGATCTTGGACTTCCCAGATTCCAAAATTGTAAGAGATAAAATTTCTGTTGTTTCTAAGCCATCCAGCCTATGGTATTTTGTTATCCGAGTTTGAATGGACTAAGGCAGGCACCATTGTGCAGTGAAACAAAACAGAAAAATCCTTACCTCATTTAAATTCTAGTGGGGGGAGACAGACAATTAAAGAAAGCAAACAAGTATATTATATCATATATTAGAAGGTGATAAATCCCAGGCAGATAAAACAGAGAAGCGGGCAGGAAGTGCCAGGGTTGGGGGATTTAAACGTTAAATGGGGAGGTCAGGGAGGGCCTTGGTGCGTAATGTGATAACACTTGATAGTGGTAGAGCAAACAGGGAATCATTACTCCATTCCCTTTCTTGTTAACAATATTTACATGGTTACATTTTATATGGGGCTGGAACTTTCTTTTTTTTTATTTTTTAATAATTTTATTAAATCATAATTGTGTACATTGGTGCAATCATAGGGCAGAATGTGCTTCATATACAATCAGAAACATTTTGATTGTACTATGAGAGATAGCCCTCATAGCATTTTCTTAATCACTATATAA